>JAWQUT010001148.1:49038-61339 GCA_033807755.1 Ellobium chinense | reverse complement strand
AAACGTCAATTTAAAAAATGGAACAGGTCATATTTGGATATGGTAAAATCCATGTTCTACACATTTCTGAGACAATCAGAATGGCGCTACCCATCACTGAAAAAAAAAAAGGACCAGTTATGATCGGTTTGTGACTTAAACATGATTAAAGGAAAATTGGAATTATAAGCTATATCGTATATCAAATTGCGTGGCCAGATTTCCCGAATGCGTAAATGAGAAGATATTTACGCTATCTCTTTCTCTAAGTGAGAAATTTGATAACAAATTTTCGAATCGGGATATTACGATACACGAAAGTCGTTAACTGGGAAGTGACGTAGTAGAGGCGGAGCAGTGCGCCTGCGCGGACACCTTTGACCTTGTCCCACACTCTCTTTTGTTAGAATTATAAAAACCATTTCAGCTCTTCATAATCTAGAGAAAGAAATCATGGCAACGAACACTAATGCCGAGTGGCACTGGCTTCACCTAAACTAGTCCTAGTCTATCAATATTGCGAAACTGATTAAACTTATTCAAGTCTAGAGACAACTGTGTAGCACAAACTTACATTTTGCATCAAAACATGCATATAGTGTGTTCGACAGCAACTGTCAGTGTTTCGCTGTTTTAGATAGCGATTATATCTGTCGGTTCTTTGAGCGTGTCGAGAACAACGAAAGAAATCTGGCATGCCGAAAAGAAATAAGTTTGTAAACAGCAATGGCAACTACAGAAACCGAGCAAACGGTGTTTACCGCGATGGCAACTGTAGAAACCGACCCAAGCAGCAGCGACTCACGACTGATCAGCTGGTACTGACAGCGGCAGTCAAGAGTCTATTCCTGGATATAGATCTATTCTCAAGCTTCCTGGATATCAGCGAAAGACTGCATGAAATCAAGAAGGCTGGAGTGTAGGCTACACCCCCTCGTCGAATGGAATGGTAAGCCTGAGAGACACAGATGGATCTACACGTATTATTAGTCTAATACCGGTAACTTATTCAGTAAAGCACTGATAGAATAGATGTGGCAAAATATGAAGACCTAGGAGATCAGACTAGGCTTGAGACCCAGGGGAGGATTTCCATATGTGGTAACTCTTACAACTGCCATTGGCGATAAGGAGTTATGCTCGCTTCGACTGATGCTCCTGTCTCGATGGGCATTAATGTTAGGTTTAGTTTAACGGCAGGGTTAGGGGGGTAGGCTTAGGGTTAGGGTTGTATTAGTATTTTATTTGGAATTAAGGTACTGATCACAGTTGTAAGAGTTACCACATATGGAAATCCTTCCAGACCCAGTCTAGATAGTAGATCGAGTTCTTTTCTATAAGTTTTCTGTTCCCAATATTCCCATTAAATATTCGTGTGCCTTTCTCTAACAACAGTACCGATTTAGTCGAAATATCAATCTAGTCCATGACTTGTCTATGACTAATGAACTGTATCATTATCGTTGCGGTGCTGTCCTTCAACATAGCCGGTTACACTTCATGTACAGTACTAAAACCAGGGGCAAAGGCTGACTTTCTCAACAGGGTAATCATAGTTGAACAAGATTGTCACTTATACGTATGCGGTATTAGTCGATAGTGCTATAAATATCCGTTCGTAGAGTCACATTTGATGTTCACAGTATGATACTGTAACACAGAGTATGGACTTAAAAAATCCGTAGGCATCATCACAATTCCTGAAAAGCTACAACAAAAGGTTGAGTAGTTAGAAATAGGTTGGCTGAAAAGGCACAAAAAAGTACAGATTAGTTACAGGGCCAGGATCGCACAAAGTATACTATCACTCACCAAGGTGTACTGGCTCCAAAATTGTAGAATTTAGGTCCAGTTAGGCTAGACCTAGCAGGCCTAAGCTAATAAACAAAACATTGGGAACACGGCCTTGCAGGAAAAACCCATCCTGACCATAGGGGAGTGGCAATCTGTCAAGCTTTAAAAAAAAATGACCTTTGATTGCTTGGGTAGCAGACTAACTAACATCTTTGGACAAACCGCTCTATGCTCAACGACTCCCTCCCCCTCCCCCGTTTCCACCTCTAGCCAAATACCCAGACCTAAAACAAGAAGATACTAATTTTATTGAAAACGTAATTTTCAGGTCCAGTCTACACCATGAAGCCGAGCCCATCTTTTTGCAAATGGGTAGGCCTATATGAGTATTGCCATCGTCAAACCTTGACGGTTTTCAGAACAGGGGGGCCAACGGAATTACTTTTCCAAGAAGTTTTGTCATTCATGTTATTTCCCAAGAAGAATTTATGTTTATTTAATAAGTTTGTTTGTTTGTTTCATAAAGTCAGAAACCTCCTTCATGAAAAAGTAAATCTACCCCAAGGTGCTTTCCCCAACCAAAGATTTTGGGAATCAGCTACATTGCACTATAAAAGAGGCAACGTGGCAACACCAGCACTGGGCTTGTAAATGGAGATATGTGTGTGGTGAGACTGTTCATGTGGCTTTCTGTAAGGGTGGATTCTTGGCTAAACTGAGCGAAAAATAAAAGTGGTCGTAAACTTGTGACTGATGGCATGTCACTTGTCAGCAACAGTGTTAATTATTGTCGAATAAAGAGGCCCTTGATAATAATGAATTTCACTAAATGCTATAGAACAGTGTCTCGTTTTACCAATATGTTATTTTTGTTCCGCATCACATTAAACCGCAATAGGTGAAAGTGCCACAAATCAAGCGGAGACCTTGATTAGCAGCTCTTCTTTACTAGCCGGTGGAATTTCCTTGCTTTCATTGAGTTTTTTTGTGAGGCCACTCCATATTTGGCTGTAGGGGTGTCCAGGTTCTTCTTTATCCCTATTAATCAGTGAATAGAGCAGAGAAAATTTGAGGGGTATCAGGTTCTGAACGTAGGTAAAAGTAAGAGTAGGCCTGACAAAGAGCAAATAAATAGGATTCGGCGGTGTTCTTGTCTAACTTGCCACGAAGGCCAAGGTCGACCAACGGCATTTTCGGCTGGTAATCAGTGATTTTTTGATTATATGGACCCTTCGCCCCTGACTAAAACACACTTACTTGAGGGAAAAGAGAAAGAGTAGCCATGACACAAATGGCTATGTCGAAGGACAGCAACACAACGATAATGACACAGTTCATTTAGTCATAGACAAGTCATGGACTAGGTCGATATTTTCACTAAATCGGTGCTGTTGTTAGAGAAAGCCGTGTAACCTCAGTATAAAGTACCTTTTCATATGTTTATTGTATCAAAGCCTCAGGCTTTTAGCTTTAGTAGTTGTATGATATCATCATGCTTATTCCACATTTGCCTATATTATTCGGGCCTGAGAAATTTGAGTCCTCTCAACCTGCTGCTCAATGCAAAACAATGGTTTAGCTTGTAAAATTGGGATATAATATAACAAGTCAAAATTCTACATTGATTTAAAAGGAAAAAGAAGATTACTGGAAAAGCATGTTAATAATAGACTATAAACAACTCAAATCATCAACAACAAAAAAAGATTTAGACTAGGAATGAGCATGAAGATATATATAATAATAATAATTACTGATCCAGATTCCTGAAGAGATCATATCAGAATATTGCACCAAAATTAAAATTTTCTGTAATGAAGCACTGAACACCGAAGACAGTAATTCAAAAATTCAATAATTTATTAGTAATATTAGTGCTGATTGCATAATAGCGTGGAATAGGAAAATTATAATCTGTAGGTGTCTGGCAGAAACCCTTGCTAAAGCAGCCGTAAATCTAACGAGCTTTTCACACCACGTTTTAGGTACTGCTTTTACTACATACACACATTTGCCGTTACACTTCTTATTTAATCTATACAGTTTGAAAATAAATAAGCATTATCTTACAGTGTTCATAACACCATAGAGCAATAAATGAGCATGGTATGAAATATTGTGAGAAAACTAACAACATGTGTCAGATCACTGATCAGGTTTTGTAAACTGACTAGTTAATTTGATTTTCTTATTTTGAATGCACATCTATATGCACATGTCCACATCTGTTTGAAGGTCAGAATGAACAAAATAAAAGTTAGACCTACATAAAACTACATATATATAAAAAATATATAAGTACTTGTAATTTTCCCTCAAATTAATACGGATATGTCATACATTTTGAATTTACTGATAATTACTTAAGAGTTGAGACACCATCCATGGGCAAAACTAATTTAAAACATGTTTGTGTCAGTTCTTCATAGAATTAAAATAAACCTTATAATGGAAATTTATACGGTAGTTTAAGGGATGCCACTCACTTTTCTTTGAACCATTTACGGCTTGTGAGAATTCTTGCTGACTTTGTCTCTTAGTCTGAAACCTCCACTTTCAAAGAGGTAATTCATATTATTAGAATTCAACATGAAATGACTATACAATTGCACTGCACAGAAGCAGTAGACAGACTTACCAACCCCTAAATTTCAAGGGCCAGGCAGCAGATGAGGATGTATAAATAACATTCATCATCTACTTTGATTCTTCTCATTAGTTATTTAAATCTGTCTACCTCAATGTCAGATACTGATAGACTGTAAAAACAAAGGCTATGAAAACCTGCTTCAAAAGCTTGTATACCTCCTAAGATATGCTTGGGCTGGGATTAGGAAAGACAAAGCACATTTTTAGAAGTCCTTATTACTATGGTTATTAGGGCGTCCCTCAAGGATGTGTACTTTAGATCTAGATATCTTGGTGTCAATCATGGTTCACATAGATCTACTTGCTCTGCAAAGTCGACTAGCTAAATCCACACACCGCCCATGGAAGACGAAGCAAGAGTGAACTGGGTGATCACTTGGTGTTTGAGATTTTGAGTCATTCTGATTAGCTAAGCCACCTCCAACATAAGGATTGCACACATTATATTGCCAGATCTTAGTGCCATAGCCAGTGATAACTGGTTGATGCGATTTTGTTATTTGTTAATCTAGATCATCCTACAGAAAACAAAAATACATGATGCTCCTAAAAGAAGCAATCATGCAATCAATTTTGTACAAAACTAATATCTCGGACCAAAACATATAGCTGCATCGTAAAAAATATCATTTCACAGGTCTAGTTTATGTGCGACAACAGAGCTGAGCTTTAAAGAACATGAAATATCCTCTATACTACCTAAAATATTTTCAAAGTGGATCATGCAGTATGCTACAGCAAACATTTTCAGAAGGAATTCTTAGGAGGTAAAGAGGACTTTTAACTGATCAGTCTTATGTGAGATATTTAGAATGGACTGACTGCATTATACTACTGCTTGTCCATTGATGTCTGGTCACAGTATTGCCATCTAAGTTCATGCTCTAAGTCAATCTAACATGCCCTGGAAATTTCCCTATCCACTGACAGCCAAGAATTTGAAGAATATTCTGCACAGGCTCTAACTCAGTGGCTATGCTTATAGTACACTTGTGCTTAGTATGAAGTTCATGGTGAATGAAGAGAGCCTTTGGACAGGAATTTTCTTTTTATTCACAATCACAGATACTGAAATTTCCAGAAAAGTGCTGCTGCATCAAGTAAACTCTACTGCACATAAGAAACTGTGCCAACTTAATAACGTTTTGCAATAAAAGTTGTTCACAAATGAACATATATTGGCAAATGGTTTTCAGAAGTCCAATACAACATGCCTTTGTGAATTTTCAGGTGTTCCTGCTTCCCAAACCCACATCTAAGAAATGACGATGTTGGCAGGAAGTTGAGCAAGTGCGAACATTCATCACTTCTGCACAATTTCCACCTGACTGCATCACACACACATCACCCAGGATTCTCCTCTGTCTGTTTGGATCCCTTTGTGCTGGACACAGCCTACTATACCCATAAACAATACTATGGGAATCTGGAATTGGACTTACAAAAGTAAGCAGCACAAATGCCAGTGATGTTTTTAAGCTAACTTTTATTTTGTAGATATCTAACTAGTTTATGTGAAGCCTAATACCAAAAGCTTGATGTAAGTTTATCCACACTTTCTTTTCAGTATGACAGCAGCTCAGGAGCTGTTGCTGGCTCAGAAAAGAATAATCTGAAAAAATTGGGGTAAATAAATTGGTGCTGCTTTTGGATTCAGGATTTCCAAGTTGATATGGAATCTCTCTTCTTGAAATTGACTGAGATCTAAATGTGATTAAATGTAATTGTACATTATTCAGCTTTGTCATTAGCCGGACAAAGTCCATAGAGCTAAACGTCTATGCAGAATCGGTGTGAAAAATCAAAGTTTAATATAGAATCTAGACTATCTAGTTGAAATTGACTAAGATCTCATTCTGATAAAATGTAATAATAAATTATCATTATATTATTTTTCATAAGCCTGACAGAGAGTCCATGCAGTTAAAGGTCTAAGCAGAAACAAGTGAAAAATCAGTCTCTCAGTTAATACTGAATCTCTCCATTTTAAATTGACTAACATCTAATCGTACATTATTCAGCTTTGTCATAAGCCAGACAAAATACATAGAGCCAAAGGTCTGTTTCTCAGAATTATATTACTTTGTAGATCTGTGGATGTTAGCCTCATTGCTTGAGGTCTCAAACCTAGGATGCTGGCCCGCACAGCAAGTTCATAGTATAACTGACATTATCATTTATTACTTGTCTGTCTAGTATTCGTTTTCATTACAATTTCCACCAGTTGCTGCCACATCAAAGCATCATTTGGTCTAATTTGACGTATTACGACATCACTGGAAAGCATTGTAGCTAAGCGATACTAACAATACTAAAGGGACATGATTATTTCCAAGGACATAACTCCTTCAGTAGAATCCCCTATAGACTACTGCATGCGGTTTTGAAAAAAAAAATCAAATATAACACACAGGTTCTATGTCTTCTTACAGCAAATCTTTGCTGCTACAGCTACACCGTATGTTGCTTTGTACTTTACTTCTACAATGTCATGGCTAACTTTGGTCTATAATAATGCTGTTCATTGCCTGCTATATGTGAGCATTATCAGAAATTATTTGCCATCTTATGAGAAAAAGGCACTGTGATTTATAGTGCATTTCTCTCTTTTTGTCATAAGATGGCAGATATAACAATTCATATAATGAAGCAGAAATACTACATGCATCTTAATTCATTTCTCCACAATTGCTGTTGCTACACAGCTTACAGATAGCTGGCCAGGTGGTGTTGGGACAATCTCAAGAGGCATGTGCGGGGCCCTTTGCCATGATGTGCTGTTGAAGTTGTAAGAGTCACATTTCCTAGCCCGGATGACAGTCAGTGCTGAGGAAGATGGAACCTTGACAGATGCGAGACCGATAGCTGTTGCTTTGTCAGGAGAGACATACTGGCTGCATAGTGGGGGTGGCAAATTGATCGAGAACTTGGAGTGCTGCACTACCTGCTGTCCCTTTCTCAAGCATCTTATGAACCTATCCTGCAAGAAAAATGTCAAACATCTGTGATTGCTATTACTCTGTGTCTGTATTTTTTATTTTTTTATTTTGTTTAGGGCATTTGTTGTTTGGACCAAGAGTGAACAGTATACTCGCACACATTTATTACCAAACTCAAGACACTCGGAACTGTTTCCCACTGAGCACATTTCATCAACTTACCCAATTTAATCATCAGTCTCAACTCGCAAAATTATTTGGAGAACTCATTTCTATATAATATAATTTTATAATAATTTTTTACGAGAGTCAAACAGAGATTAGTTCATTCAGTTATAGTGGAACTGTTACATTTACCAGATATATATAGCCTAGCCATTACAGCATCCTCAATGTCCAAACTATGAGCACACTCAATCTCTTATGCTCAAGGCACTTTGTGCACCATCCCATTTATAACAGAAGTTCCTCAGAGATAACGCCTTCATGCATAGAGAAAGTATACTTAATATCAAGGTCCAACTGAATAATGATAGAATAATACAGAACATATACTTCAAACTTCATAACATGGGATACTTAGTAAAACAGTACTTAATGCGGCGGTTCCACTACAGTCACATGATAAATTTCAAATGTAGTCTTGTGCAGAGAAATAAACACTACTAAATACATGCCACCACCCATAAATAATGCTGTCCGAGCCCTTTTACGACTTTAAGGACTTACAACAGTATTATTTCTGGGCAACATATGACCATAGCTTTCTTACCCATAGGTGCTTCACAGTGGGCTTGCCCTTTTCATATTTTGGAAACTGGACGCTAATCATCTTTTCACCAGCTTTCAAAGAAGAAACAAACCATAGATAGCTGTATTAAAAATAGGTAAATGAGAACTCACTACTTGTGGACTTTATGTTTCTATTCCGTCTTTTCTCCAGACGCTTGTACTCCTCCAGATCTTGTTTCTTATCTTGGTGGCTGGCTCGTCATTACACGCTGTAATTTCAAAGAAGAAAAGCAAAGTTTAGGCACTAGAAACAAGAGATGTGACAGCCACAGAACAGTGTTAGGCCCACTCTGACAGAAATCCACAAAAATTCTACTGATATAAAAACGTGTCAAATGAAAGCCAAACATGAGGACTAAGCCATTGAAATCAAATTTCTGACTCTCTGCCTTTTATCACGGAGGTATGCTACTCATTGTTCAGAAAATGCTCGGACCTTGCTACTTTTTCATTCGGTCATGATATATACATGTTCAAGGCATGCTCTTATGAATCACAATAACAGAAAAGAAAAAGGAGACTAAAACCAGAAATATTTTTGGACAATGATTTTTTACCAAACAGTATCATGCAAAGTAGCAGGTAAAACTGTTTTTCCCTTCCGGATTGTTCTTACAAAAACAGACTGAACCATGTTAAGCCGAATAACAAAGAGGTTTTGCTCACAGGATTTTCAAAATTTTGAGGATAAAAACAAATAGACCAATTAGTCTATAATTCATATGCAATTTAGGTCAACACTCGGGTGACTGCACCCAGTGCCAGTAACAAAGTCTGGTTACATTGTTTTCTTATATTTTTGAAAGCAGGCTACCAATGCATTGTCACGTTCCTCAAGTAACACGGTTAGTGTAACACTTTTATCCCCTCTTAGCATTGTTTATGGCATTTATTGTAACATGATAATATAAGTTTACCAAGGTCTATACTAACAATGCATGAAATATTTTTCTTAGCAAAAAAATAAAACTGCAGATCACAGACCCCATTACATGTGCTGTCGAATATACACTGTAACCACATACCCATTCTGTAGCACTAATCACCTCACTTTTTCACTCTTCTGCCCATGTGGCTATCGCTGAAGAATGTCCAGCCCGATCGATTTCAGTTTCACTGTTTTCCACCGTAACAGCTGTGAGTCCTTTGAATTTTGTAAACCTAGTCTAGTATGTCAAGCTAACTTTAGTTCAACTGAAGGACACAATCCTCATACATGAAACCAGAACTAATCTAGATCTAAATCTGCTCCAAGCACTCTGCTAATCTTGACTAGAATGGGGCCTCAGCTAGTCAAGACTAGTCTAAATCTTTATAGATCATCTACAATGATACTGTCAGTGATAAAATGACAGACCAGTCACGTGACGGTCCTAACTAGACTATCTAGATTAGATCTTTATCTTTATCTCTAGATAAAGTTATCTCAGATTCTTTTAGTTTTTATCTGACAATAATCATGAAACAGATCAAATTAAAATAATATTACATGAATTAGCTTACCCGTCAATCCTCTCTCTGTATGGTACTGTATCACTGTATCGCATGTTTCTCTTTCCTTTGGTTTCCTCCTCTTTGTTGGTATCAAGGATGTCTGAGAGTGAATGCGACATATCCTTTCATTTTCAGCCTAAATCTAAGGATTGGACTTTCCATGCTGAAAACGTTCATAGCTGCAGACAGACACACTGTCGATTCGATAATTCGCAAAATACAGTACCCTGGACTGGTCTGGTGTAAGATCCGAGTGAGTCTACCGCAGCTGCCGAACCCACAGCTGTCTCTGATGGAATCCAGTGAAGCGTAATTTCTGCTTTAGTCTTTTGTCGTGTTGTTGCAGCCATCAACAATGCATCGTCGAGGCAGGATGAAACCACATGTCGCTTTGTTCGCAGAGAAATCAAATGCAACAACCCGTTCGTCGTTACGATCAGGGAACCCTAGACTAGCCTAGTCTATCTTGTGTTTATAGTGATCAGCCAGGTTTCAGTTCCGAAAGTGTAGCCAAAAAAGTAGGCCAAATTTAATTTTGACATGTGAGAGAGCAAAAATAATAAAACCATCGTCATTTTTGCCCTCGCATTGCAATTAAGTCAATACTCACGATCTATTCAAAAAAATTTCTGAAGATGAAGCAATATTTTAGGCAAATGTATGCAAGTTACAGTCAATAGAACACTTAGGTTTTTCTAAATCGTCCAAGTGGCATAGTGATTATATCTTTAGAAATGGCATTGTTTCCGATGTTGAATGAAAGGAATTTATCATAGTTTGATTAGTATACAAACATTAAATCAATATGAAGCCAATACTATGCCAGAATATTTTCCATTTCAATTATACATTGCTGTGGGCTCTTCTTTCGTACACCCGCCGACTCAAGGGGTGAAGAAAACAATTATTTTGGCTCTTCCCACACATCCGTCACTTCCTGTTTACTCTCGATTTCGGATTTCAATTTTTTTTCTCCGCAGACCTCGCAGAATGACACAAAATCGCTATTTTAGACAGGATGCACGCATTTCAGTGTTGCCATCCGAAATTTTGATTACTGCAATCAGATGTAGTAAGGCACGACCAATAATTTGAGGGGCATTTGCTGTTTGGCGATAGTAACCCTTTAAATCAGTCGAGAAATACCCCCGTCCCCTCCCCCCTCCTCCCCCCTTCCCGATGTGCATGGGAGGAAGTGTTTCTCGGCTGTTGGTGCAGCCAATTCTAGGACTTGCATCTTTCTGTCGGAAAGCGTCGGTATTCGCACTGGTGGTTTACACGGCACAAGTCATGTTCATTCTTTGATTCTACTTCTTTTGTTAACGATGATTATGTTCACTTTGGCGATCGACTCTGCCACGTACATATTCTCGACCCGGCATCTGAAACAAATGCTTGGTTTCAACTTCGAGGACGGGAAATAACATTTTAGGGGCTAACCGCAAAAAACAATTACGTATGGTCCAATTAAAAACAACGAACTGGGAGCATATTCACGAAACAAAGATAATTTACGTAATTATAAAAATAATACTTGCGGACCGTTTAAGGCGATGAAATTTTCAAAACAAACATCTTCAGACTAAAAGGAAGGTGTGTGCAAAATTTTGGGCTGGTTGGCTCACAATTAATAGTCGAGATATGGCTCCTTCAAAATTTCATGTTGTTTTTGTTTTTTTTATAATCTATATTAATAAACGCTTCAGCCAAATTTGTGTCACAGATTTCTTGAGAGCTACGTAACGTAAAAACATGCGGTTTTCACCTAAATTCGTAGAAAAATACACCAAAGGTAACTATACACATCAGTCCTCTTTATTTTTTTTACCCTTTTTTAAAAAAAAAGAATGTGTATAGCAACAAAATACAATCTCCGATAGATCTTTTCAATCCGCCCGATACACCAATCGTCCAACTTTTTCACGGAGTCTAATGCTTTCGTCTATGATGCCTTTCGATGCGCTAGATATTCTTTCGCCGCTGGTGCGTTGCCTGCCTGCCCATTGGTAAAATGGGGTGTTCGTCTTGTTATATAATAATGGAGCTTGGGCCCAACGTTGTTCCCGCAAAGACTTTTTTAATACGCAACGTAGAGGAATGAAACCTGGCACATGTATGTAAAATGTACCAAACCTGTACGTGGTCTAAGCATTTATTTCCAAAAACGTATAATATTTTTCAGAAATTGATTCATAATTATCATTTATTAATTAATGATTGCGAATACGACGTGTTAATGTACTTCCGTCATGTCCGTCATTTCCGTCTCAGACCGAAACTTTCGTTCTTAGACCGCACGACATTTGGCGATAGTGACATGCATTCTCAGATCGTGTGTGTTGTTCATTTGTGCGGACCGGACGTAAGCATTGGTTTGGCTAAGCTGGAAGGAAGATGCTGTAAAGGGTGGCATTTTTGTCAAGATGTGAGTGCCAGTCAGTGCCGTGCCATACCAGGCTCTTATCATAATAATATGTACTTTATGTTCCTCATAATTCTGTCTCAAATATCTTATTTTCATCTTCCTTTCCTTTCCTGTCGTAGAACGGGTGACCTGCTAGTATAATATATAATAATACAAACATACATATTTATATATATGTATATACAGTATATATATATACAGTATATATATATATATATATATATATATA
>JAWQUT010001148.1:34373-44716 GCA_033807755.1 Ellobium chinense | reverse complement strand
TACCGTTATCGGTGTCTTTAGCGCGACTGATAAATGTCTCTGTAATTTACACGGGACAAGGCAATCTTCATAATGCTTATTACGACAGATGTTATGTTCAACACACAAATGCATTTCAACAAAGAGAAACCTTTACACGCACTTGACCATTCTATTACAAGACAGAAAAACAAAAGATGGCTGCAATGCCAACGGATAATATGTTTTTTGTTTTTTTTTTAGGGGGGGGGGGTCAGAAGTGGGACTGTTTGTGTGTGTCCTTTCTCTGTGATCTAAATTTCTGGAAAAAAAAATCTGTACAAGTTGTGAAAATAACAGGCATTTTCAGGGCACTATCGTACGTGTAGATCTAGTCTAGATCCGCGTATCGTCAACCGCATGATAAAACCTGCTAAGCTGATTTGGAAAATTTAGTAGGTTTTTTTTCGCGCGCATTCTGCGGGGCTGACGGATACGGAGGTTTGAGATTCGAGTTTGTGGGGTGTGGGGAAAGACATGAACAATAATTTTCGCATAAGAAACGATTTTCTTAAAAAAAATCGGCTTAGGCAAGTTTTATCATGCGGACGACGGTATGCTTTGTGAAACATTCAACAATGAGGCAAAGGGAGCCAAACACCAGAATACTCACCTTCTCGTCAGGGCAATATCACGGCCTATGGGAATGTAAACGGATTCAGAGAGCTGTCACATCAGAGTTGAAGTATGGAAATAATCTTCGATCGTCTCCAAATATTCAGGAAAACTTCAAAAATGTCGCTGTGTCAATTGAAACTAATGGCGGGAATCGTGGTGGACTCATCTCTCACCGATATTTGCAGGGACGTAAACTCGTCGATGATTAGCGTTGGCACCGCAGAAATGGCGGTGGGGTGTTCGCAGATTGTTTCTCTAGCTTTTGACTGTTAAACACAGGCTTTGTAATAGGAATTCAGCCTCAAAATTACAAAAATGTGTTATATGTGAAGAGACAATGATTTCTCCCTAAACTGAGTGACGCAGCAATTTTCAAACGCTCGGACAAGGGGAGCAATCCCAGTCAGTAAAAACAGCAATTTTGATTATGTTCCCTTGCCTAACTAAAGTGAACGTTTTCCCACCACCTGAGCGGGTGTGATTGGAGAAGACGGTTGATGACAGTTTGTGATCTGCTTGTGTGGCTTCTCTGATGACTCGTCCTTGTGATGACTTTTCTTTAAATTCTTCGTAGAACATTTCTAATTTTCTATTTTTGTATGCTGTGTAGAATTTGTTTCCTGAATCAAATGTCATTGAGACGTTTTCATCAATTTTCATTTCCAGTACATAGGTATTATTGTTTCGTTTCAGCAGGCAGATGTTTTCTCTCTCACACATTTCATGGAGAGTTATCCAGTCGGATTTGGTCCAGTTAACCTTTGACATTTTGGTGATGTTGCCTTTGATGTCCTTGGCGTATCCGGCAAAGTTTGGTTGTTCGCTGTCTGTCTCAACAGCCTTCCTTTTGGTCATATGAAGGTGGAGGGATCTTCTTGCTGTTTCTCTTACTTATGGGTCGTCACTGTTCAGAGTCGATAGATAGAAAGATAGGTGCTTTGCGTAGTATAATACGAATGGGTTCAAAAGTCCCAAACCACCCATGGGCTTTGGTGTAAAGAAAAACGCCAGTGTAGAAGACGAGTTCAGCTTCATCCAGCACCTCGCACATTCGACAATTTCATCTTCTTTATGTTTGAGGTTTTTTTTTTCCGTGAAGTGAAGGTCAGGAAAGTAAAAGTTTAGTTTGGACATACACATCACGTTTATTGCTGAGAGTTTTGCCGACGTGGGTAGCAGTGATATTTTTATTTGATTGATTGTTTTGTTGAAGTCAGCTATGATAGTGTCGACCTGCTGGGCTCCACTTGTGTTACATATGTTGATTTCATGTCCTAGGTAAGTATATGTAATTTCTCGCTGGTACATAGGGATAGGGGCATTCTGGATGGTGAAAATATGGTTCCCAGTGACTGACTTTTTGTTCCAGTTATTTCCAGTCCTATATCCATGTAAAACTGCACATTTGCGATGTTTCACCTCCATTTGTGCAGCTTCCATTAACTGATGGGTTTTGTCCATCATGGAAGTCATTTCTGTTGCAGAGGTGGCGCAGCAACACACCTCGTCTACATAACCTTAGACTGGTATCAGGTTAAACCCCGCACCTGTGCCTTCTTGAGCATAAGGAAAGTTTATCCAGCGTAACCATTTATCGATGCCTTGCTCAAAGACTACAATATTGACCAGGGGCATCCTTGAATGACCTCTTTTTCTCTGTGAATTATGTTGGTTACTCTCCCTTTCGCTTTTACTTGGAATGTCGATCCTTCATAGATATCTTTTGTTAGTTCGATTACTTCTTGGGGGTACTGAACCTCACAAAGTTGATCTATCATAAATTTATGATTGATGCTTCCAAAAGCGTCTTTGATGTCGATGAAACCGATGAACATCTGCGAAGTGATGTGCAAGAAGTTGGTGATAGTTGATTTTAGACAAAAGACATGCTCTTGTAGCCCATTTCTGGGTATCGATCCTTTTTTACGATTTGGCAGTCGCTCAGTTGCGACTATCCATTTCATTAGTCGGGATTCGATTACTTTCATAAAAAGTTTATACGATGTTTGTAGAAGAGAAATGGGACGCCAGTCGTCGATATTTTCGGGGTTGCCGTTCTTTTTTTTTGTACCAGTGTGATTATCCCGTGTTTCCAGTCCGGTGGTACACGTCGGTGTTGTAAACATATGTTGAATATGCTTGTGAACACGGGGACAAGTTTGTTTTTCTTCTGTTTGACTGTGTCGTAGGTCACACCGTCTGCGCCTGGAGATTTTTTATTCGGCAAGTTATTAAAGCCGTGGCGACTTCTTCATGTGTTAGTGTGTCACTTAGTAAAACCCACTGGGGTGGTGGGGTAGTTAAGCCCGTCCAGGGCGGGGGCACGTCGGCGTTGGGTGGTGCTTTACATCGGTTTTTTAAAGTGATTTTCTATTGCATCGATGTTAATGTTGCATGCCGATGAATGGACATGTTTTTCCGTCGTTTTTAATTACTTCAATTGCTTGTTTTTGTTTATATTGTCATAAGTTAGTGAGTTCACTTCTGTCTAGTTTGGACTCTTCCCTGTCATCATGATGTGTAGGGTTTCCCCGTCTGAAAAATGGCTGGATTTCACTTCTGATGAAGTTTAACATGTAACTTATATGAGAGTGAAGGGAGGCTTCTTCACTATCTTGGTGATCTGGAGGTGGGGCAAGGATCTTCAGGGATGGTGACGGGGAATTTAGTTGAGATACGCTTTACATATCTCAAGAGCTGGATACTAAATGGTTGGCCGTCTGGCCTGGTCTCGACGTAAACATTGTCTGTGTAGAACACGCTACACAACAGGCTAACGACACGCCACCATTTGGTTGGATCAGGATGCCTATATCGTGGCTTGATGAAGATAGGCTTTGTACTTATGCTCATTCTAAAAGCCTTTTCTTGAGCAACAAACTGTTGCCAACCATCTGGATTGTCAATAAACGGCTCCCAACTTACTGTATCATACAGTGCTTCACTGCCTTGGTGTCCGCCATGTTTGTTGTTGTTGTCATTGCCGTCTGCATACCTGGTGTTTTCCATTCGAATTTTTCCACTCATCAGTGCTTCCTTGAAGCTCATCCTCAACCTGGTAACCAGGCCGAGTCTCTTACCTAACACAGCAGCATTATCCACGGCAGCTACGACGGGTGTACGATCCATAACGACTAACAGAACACACAGAAACAAAAGCCCTGCTGACCCATCCGCCATCTTGTACATACATACATACATACATACATACATACATACATACATACATACATAGTCACACACAGTCACACACAGTCACACACACACACACACACACACACACACACACACACACACACACACACACACATGGACATTCCCTAAACTTCCAACAAGTAAAATAATTATTTGAGTTTGATAGTTAAGGCCATTTATGTCTAGTGACAATAATTGATATTTATTAAATTTCATTTGATAGCATTCAGACAGATATGCATCAAAAGGCACTTCAACCTCAGTAATAGTGACGTGTCTACAATTATTAATAATCACAGTATTATCAGGTCTAGTGTGTTCATGTATAAAACTGTTTCCATACATACATACATACATACATACATACATACATACATACATACATACATACATACATCTCAATAACTTTATTGAACATGCTGTTTAGATTACAATCACGAATCCATCCGCGAGAGTACAGCGCGTTACAATATAATATTGCCAGCTTTCACCTCTCGATGGACATTCGCCTGCGCCAGATCCGAAACGAACCGATTATGGCGCTTATACTGAGATAGCTACACAGTCTTTTTGCTTCTCTGTTCGTTAACCCAAGGAGTTTTAGTCGAGTCACTGTTTTTTTGTGTACTGTTCCCAGGGATCCTATGGTTAACACAATGATTTTGCAGTTGTATCCCTTGTCATTAAGATGGTGGCATAGTGGTAGATACTTCATAAATTTTTTTCGAAAGCAGAGGTCCAGAAAACAGTCAAAAGGGACCGAAACCTCGACTATGAATGCTTGCTTGTTCTTATGGTCGAGAATGCAGATGTCCGGCTTATTGGGTATGTTTTCCGTTGTTGCGATGCATTTATTGTTCATAATGTCAGTTGTTTCAGCTTTTAATCTCCTCTGAAGCATGTCGTGGACGTGGTTTACTATTCGATCGTGCCTCTCCGAGTACATGCCGTGGAATCGTTGACACCCGTTTAAGGTGTGAGAGTTGGTGTCGTGTTTGTTATTGCAGATTGTACAGGAGCGTTGATAGGAGTTTGGGTAGTACGTGTTGAGTACAGCGTTGGTTTCTAAGAGTTGGAGACGGCCTTTTATAGCAAATTTTACAACGTTGTCGCTGATATGTAAATTGTTGAAAACTTCATCCGATGTTTTGTCACGTACTACAGATGTTTCTTTTATTACTCGACCTTGCTGTTTCAAGGATGTCCAGTGTTCATAATCCTTGGTGATTTCTCTCTTTTTGATGGCCTGAGAGATTTGTTTCGTGTCAAAGATGGCTAAGGACACTTCCTCATCTTCGGGCACCACTAGTCTGAATTGGTCGGTAGTGTGGCTGTAAGAAACTTGGTACCCAAGTTTGATGCACTGTTCATTAAGTTCAATGAAGTCGGATTTGCCCCAGTTGACTTTAGAATGTTTCACAAGTCTGTATTTGTTGTCGGTGTTGTATCCTGCGAAGTTCTGCTGGGGGTCTAAATCTCGCTGGATTTTTCGTTTACTCATGTGGAGTTCAAGTGCCTCTCGGGCTACTGTCCGTACTTGTTGGTCATACATACATACATACATACATACATACATACATACATACATACATACATACATACATACATACCAAAGTTCTTTATTTCCAAAGTTGTACAGGGTACAATGATATGGTATCATATATTAAGGAAACTTAATACTTACATCAGTATGGAAATTATTACAGGACACTAGAGATGTGGACGTATAACCAGCAAGCTACAGATCAAAGAGCTGAAATCCATAATCCTTACATCTACGTCGCCAAATGTTATAAGATCCAATTATTGCACCTATACTACAAAATATGGACAAAAATAATGCTTCGCTCTTACAGATATTTATTTTATATAATCCACCTTTAAATCTGTAATGGACATTCCCTAGACTTCCAAAGAGTAAAATAATTATTTGAGTATGGTAGTTAAGGCCATTTATTTCTAATGACAATGGATAATATTTATTAAACTTCTCTTGATAGCATTTCGACAGATGTGCATTAAACGGCACTGCTACCTCAATAATAGTGACTTGTCTAGAATTATTATTAATCACAGTAATATCACGTCTAGTATGTTCGTGAATAAAATTGTTTCCATGTCCTTCAAACATTGTCGGTGATAGTTTCTTGTCTTTTAAGATCTCACATCCTTTGTTCTTTCCTTTCATCTTTTCATAGAGTAAGTTCACAAGTCTATTATGTCTGTCTTGATACAACTTTTGAAACTTGGTACAGCCATTCAGGATGTGCGAGGCTGTCTCTGTCGGGTGGTTACACATTTTGCACCGCTTAGTATGGGTCGCTGGGTAGTACAGGTGCATCAGACTCTCACATTGCAGAAGTTGTAGGCGTCCTCTGGCGACAAATGATCTGATATTGTCATCCAAATTAAGGTTGGTTAGGTACGCCGCTGAGGCACGATGGTCGATCTTCCCAGCTTCTCTTAAGATTCTTCCTTGTGAGTGTTTTTGATAAAGATCATCTGCCATCTCTTGCAGTTTTGCTCGCTTATATGCCGTGTAGAATGTTTCAGGGCTTTCAAAACAGTGTGTGATATCTTCATCACTTTTGACTTCTAATACATAGTTGTCTGCCCTTTTCCGTAGTACAGTATTGTTTCTCTTACACATTTCATGAATATGTGCCCATTGCGATTTGGCCCAGTTAACTTTTGATGATTTTTGGATGTTTCTGTTGTGATCTAGGGTGTATCAAGCAAAGCTTGGTTCATCGTTATTTGTGGACACCGCCTTCCTTTTATCAAAATGTAACGCCAGTGATTTCTGTGCTGTTTCTTTTACACACATGTCATCATTGTTGAGGGTTGACAAGTAGAAAGATAGCTGTTTTGCATAATACATGATGTGTGGATTCAGTAGTCCTAATCCACCTAACGATTTTGGTGTGAAAAAGAAAGATCTTGTGGATGATTTGTTTAGTTTCAGCCAGTGGCGACCGTGTAGCACTATTTCATTTTCAATGTCTTGCAAGTATAATTCCCTCATCTGAAGATTGGCGTAATAGAAGTTTATCTTAGACATGCATATGGTGTTTACAGCTGCTAACTTTGCTGAAGTTGGAAGCAGCGACCTGTCAATTTTTTCCATTGTCGTTTTAAACCAGTCCATCAGTGTATCAAGTTGCGTGGTGTTGCTGGTGTTGTCGATGCTAATTTCATCACCAAGATAAGTATAAGCTTGGCTTCGTTGGTACAGTGGAATGTTTTCACCTTGAATTTTGATGACAGCTCCAACTTCTTTATACAGCTGACTCCGCTTAATCGCCTATTCCGCTTAATCGCCTGGTTTCCCGGAAACCGAATTTTTTCTATATAAAAGTCACTGGATAATCGCCTCTCATTTTGGATAATCGACCACTCTTTAGCGCCCGTGAATTCAAAGATCAGCGGTTGAAGGGTTACAGTTGACAAACAAATAATGTACACAGACGGTTTAACTGCGCGACGGAAGGCAGACCGGTTGACTGAGTGACAGCTGCCACCCCGAAATAGATGTGATAAGCCTTCCTCCCCACCTCCTCCTCCCCTTGTCTCCCATCGTCCCACGCTACGCATCACTGCCTTTGCCCGTCCGATATAAATGCTAAGATGCCGAAAGCCGTATAGTCTCCTCCCCCCATACTCCTTGATTGCGACTGTCTGGTGGATTTCGGTTAGATCAGAGAACGTGTCATGTGGATAAACGGTCTATCCCACTTGCGTCTACAGACAGAAGGTCAGCCGGCCTATTGCGCATGTGCGGAAAAAGCAATCAGCTGTGTTTACATGATCTCGAGCGAGGCCGTGTGAGTGTAGGTTACCGGTAGCCTAGACTAGTCTTGTCCACATCTCTAAATTATCAGGAAATTCGATTTCTAAGTGTGCAGTCTTGTTGCACAGTCACTGTGTTAATCAAACTGATCCATAATCCCACATCTGTCGGTAATTGCTGAGGTTTAGACCATATTCACAGCTGACCCAACATTTATTACGCGCTGTCTATCTTATTCTTTTGATATATTTTATGTCTGACGCCGTTTTCCAATGTAAACACAGCTGATTGCTGTTTCCGCACATGCGCATTAGGCCGGTTGACCTTCTGTCTACAGACGCAAGTGTCTATCCCGACCGTGCCATCCAAGTCTGCTGGGCAACTGCGATGTGGCCAATGAGAGAGACCGCGGAGATCAAACATTTTGTGCGCCACAACACCGCCAAATTCGAGTCTGTCCTGAGTCTGGCGACGAGAAAATGCCAATGCACGATATCAAACCACGACATCAAAGAAATTTAACCCCATTACCAAAAATATGGCCGAAATTACCTTCTCCGCTTAATCGCCTCTCCGCTTAATCGCCCACGATGAGTGTTAACATGATCGTTTTTAACATGAACCATTTTAGATGTCTACTTTGAATGAGTTTCATGAACAGCTTATAGGAGGTGAGTAACAAAGAAATAGGTCGCCAGTCCTCTATGTTATTTGGATTGCCGTTCTTTTTAGGTACAAAGTCAGTCCATGTGTCATCACTATCCTGATCCATGAACTTATTCCAGTTCGTTTCACTGTATAGGTCGCCATCTTAGGCTGTGTGTTGTTGTTTTGGCTGTGTGCACAGACTTCTCCTTGATTCACAACGAATTTTCCCACTTCGGATGGCCTCAGCTCTCAACACTCGCAGCCTGTTGACCAGGCCATTACTCTCATGTGTCACGTCTACGTTGTCGAGGGCAGTTACCACGGATGTACGTCCCAAAGCAGCAACCAATGCACAGATACACAAAAGTGCATCCAGCCTAGCCGCCGATTTAGATACATAGATACATATCTCAATACCTTTATTGAACATGCTGTTTAGATTACAATCACGAATCCATCCGCGAGAGTACAGCGCGTTACAATATAACATTGCCAGCTTTCACCTTTCGATGGACATTCGCCTGCGCCAGATCCGAAACGAACCGATACATACATACATACATACATACATACATACATACATACATACATACATACATACATACACAACACATACACACACACACACACACACACACACACACACACACACACACACACACACGCGCGCACACACATATATACTGGCGTCCAAAAGTATGCACCCTGTTCTAAATCGAATACGGACAAGACAAAGTAAAAAACTATGGAAGCCCGATATTTTTCACAAAGACAAATTTATTCTGGATTAAAGTGAATAAGAACTGTGTAGCTGGATATGTTTTTCTACTTAACGTTCGACTTTTCCAACCCTGGTTAAAATGAAAAAACTCAGTGTAAGTAGTTCTTGTCCACCTTGACAAAAATGTTCAACTGCTGAGTCACCCTCGGTGAGGAGGTGCGTTGTCCTGTTGAAGGATGATGGGGTTGTACTGCTGCAAAAATGGGAGGACGTGGGGCTGCAGAATATTGGCGATGTATGCTGCACCTGTAAGGGCGACAGGCACATGCACAAGAGCAGTTCTATGACCTGTTGTGATGCCTCCCCAGACTATCACCTGTCCATAGTTTCTGTTCGGGGCTTCATGAACGCACTCACCAGCAAATTTCTCGTTGGTTCTGCGTTAGCATCGCATGCGACCGTCATGTCGTCCCAGGACAAATCTCGACTCGTCTGTAAAAATGACCGTTGCCCATTGCTGTCTTGTCCAGTGGAAGTGTGTACGCGCCCATTGGAGGCGGCGTGAGACAGTCTGACGACTGATTGCACGGTGTCCAGGGATGTTTTGAGCAGTACAGGTAGCAGTTTGAAAACGGTTTCTCAAATGCGTTACCCGGATGAATCTGTCCACAACAGGATTCCTGTTCTCGGGCGGTCTCTAGTGGATCGAGAGGCAATGAAACGTCTTTGCAAGTTTTGAATTGTCCGTCTGGTGACATTTAACAGCCTAGCCACTTGACTAATAGAAACACCAGCTTCAAGATGACCTGTCGCACGCCCGCGATGGTCTGGAGAAAACCGCGACACGACGAAAATTGTCACAAAAAGCAAATAATAATCCCAGTTTCAAATAGCCACTGAGTCAAGCAAAAACGTGGTGACAATTAAAATGGTCTACACCCTCATTTAAAAGCAAAAATTGTGTTAACGTGTCAACAGTGAGTACCCGTTCGGGAGGGTGAACTCGTAATCACAACCCGACACCACGCATTGTACACATTATAAAAAGTGTTCACAACAATTCAGCCAAGAATGTAAGCTGACTGAAAAATAAAGTTATTATAAAAAAAAAAAAAAATTCAGCCAAGAATGAAGGTGATCAGTTTACTATGGAAAAAGTTATGCCACATAAAAGACGGTATACTACTTTCTTTTGGACGTCAGTATAATATATACATACATACATACACACATACACACACACACACACACACCAAGCACACCCACAACACACACATACACAAACACTCAGACACACACATACATACACACACACACACACACACACACACACACACACACACACACACACAC
>JAWQUT010001148.1:12765-31901 GCA_033807755.1 Ellobium chinense | reverse complement strand
GACCATGAACAATAATGTCGTCGATGAAGTTTGTGGCTCCTGGTATGTCATGCAAAATTTCACTGATGACATGTTGAAAAATCTCTGGAACTGCGTTGACTCCGAACAGGAGTCTTTTAAATCTTCTCAGTCCAACATGAGTTGAGAATGTTGTTATGAAGCGGCTGCCCTTGTCAAGCTCAAGTTGATGGAAAGCCTGTTTCAGGTCAATGCGGCTGATGAATGTAGAGCCATTAAATTCATTTATGAGGTCATCGATGGTAGGCATAGGATGCCTTTCCCTCTTGATGGCTTTGTTTACTTCTCTCATATCAATGCAGAGTCTGACACCACCTGTTTTCTTTGGGACTACCACAACTGGGCTAACCCATGGTGTAGGACCTTCAACTTTCTCAATGATATCCTCATCTTCCAGGCGTTTGAGTTCAGCCTCAACATCTTTGCGAATATGAAAGGGAATTCTTCTCTCCTTTTGTGCAGTTGGTTGAACAGTGTCATCAATATGAAGTTTAACTGAGACACCCTTGATCTTGCCACAGCCTGTGTATAAGTCATGTGGATGGGAAATGTTGTTTGCAAAGGAAATTATTTGCAATGCAACAGATGTTGCAGCTGAGAGAAAATTGCTGGATGGACATCCAGTTGTATCAACAACGTAGAATTTCGCTGTTGTTTTGGTCTCTTTGTATTTCACTTCACTGCACTGCTGAAACAACCTAGAATGTTCAGTTTGTTTGAGTTGTTGTATCCAAAGATTGAGACTGAGCTAGGCAAGAGCTCTGGTTTTGGCTGCTTCAGTTTTGCATATGTATATGAGGTGATAATGTTCACTGAGGCTCCAGTGTCCACAATGAAGTCTGCCTTAGATGACCCAAGTGTTAGTGTCACTCTTGGAACCTTTTTTGACTGGTTCTCATTGATAGTGAAAACGGTATCGGAGTCAGAGGTATCCTCGTTTTCCACCGTTAGTTGCTTGACCCGTGTTAGTCTATTTCCAAGTTTAGAGGAGCGGCAAACTCTTGCAAAATGGTTCTCCTTTCCACAAGAATGGCAAGTTTGACCTTTTGCTGGACAGGGTATCGCTGTATGTGGAAAATTTCCTCGCAGTTCCGGCACATGTTGTTTGCTGGTTTTCTTTGTGCAGCTCGAACAACAGATTCACCAGGTTTGCTCCGCTTGAATTGTAGTTTGGGGTAGTTGTTTTTGGATGGGAAATTTCCACCTCTGCCTCTGCTTGCATTACTAGATTTCTCGTAGTGTAAGACAGCTGATGCCTGGTCAGCAGCCTCTATCTCGTCTGCCTGTTTGGCTGTAAGTTCCTCATTCCTTGCTTCTGTGAGGAATTGAGTTACAGAGAGCTTGTCTCGAAGTGCTTTCCTCCGCAGCTTGCTGGAGATCACACCTTCGATCAATTGTGATAGGATTTCTCTGTCAATATCTGTGAATTCACATAACGCAGCTTGTGTGCGTAGTTTCACATGAAACTGGTCCACTGTCTCTCCCTCTGTTTGGCGCATTTTCCTTAGCTTGAAGGATTCATAGGTGGTATTTACTTTTGGTGTGAAATATGTTGTCAGTGCATTTTTGAGACTGTTGTAATCTGTTCTGTCATCGGCTGGCAATGTTTCCACCAAGTCGAAGATTTCATCACCACCATATTGTAATAGTTAGGGTATTGGCTCGCTCTAAAAAGATCATCATAAATATAGTTGTCAGGTTATGGCTTGAGTCGGGTCGACACAGCAGGGGTCATACTAGCCCGACCAAGCATAGAGCGTCCTGGGTTGACGTCCAACCCCCTTTCCCTTTTATAGAAATAGCGTCACTTCTGGAATGGTGCATGAGTTCAGCCAATGACCGGCACTGCAGCCAAGGGTATAAAAATTGCATGCTCACCCTTGTACGAGATCTAGACTAGAACTAGAACTGAAACTGGAATTGAAGACGAGAACTAGAATTACTGCGATTATGTGACTTAGTACACTTGGATTATCCTGTACAGCAATAAACGTGTGCATACCTTATTTGATGAGTGATGTCATAACTCTGTGTTCTACACCGTAAACTAACAATGTAGGGGACTTGTCCCCAACGCCCCATCGAACAACACCAAATGGAGAAACAACACAAACTAATATTAGTGAAGAAGCAGCACAACAATTAGTGAAGCTACAACAATAATAGGCGGACCTACAACAATATTGTAATAATAGTGCTTTCTTTCTCTCTGCACTTAAAATGCCCACTGCAGATATTAAATTCTCTAATTTTGCAAGCCATTTCTTCCATCTAGTTCCAGCAGACACTTCATCTTCTCTGATTCTGAAAGCATGAAATGATGGAAGTGCACTCATGATGAGATGAATAGCCTAACACCAGTTTCTTTGCTTCACTTTTGGCGGGAAAGCTTGGCTGGTCGACGATCGATCGCTGTCGCTGTGTCCTCTGCTTTCGAGACGTGACACGTAGATTAGGTCTATGCAAACATGCAAAACCTACTTGTTACCTGATGCATTAGATCGGAAGTAACAGTTTTATCCGTGTTTGGTGATCCTCGTCGCCAATATAATGTCTTTATGACGTGTAAATGACAGAGACAATGAAAGTGCGACAGACGACATCAATGGTGTTATATCATGAATATTTAATAAGTCAAGGGGAGGTAACAATGACAATCTATAACATAGTTACTAAAACTGGTTATTTCCCTTGATATGGTACATTACACTGCCAAAAACGTTGGCTCATATATTTTGGATCGCACTTTAATAAGTAAAAAAGTACGTAGCCTGTTTTGATTTGTTCCGTTTCCCTATCCATTTTATACGGGATCTGATTTGTGCATCTTTACGGTCAAATATCTGAACAAGATCCAGCTCTTTCTGGGTTTCTGCTATCTCTGTGAGCAACTTCGTATTCGAAGGATGTATTACTACTTATCTTTCATGTTTATTCAATTTTGATAAAAGGCTTCGTTTTCTATTCTTTCTAGCTAAAGCTTTAGCCTTACTATAAGCCATTGTTAATTCTCTTTTCTTGATATGCAGGAGGGGATCCAAATCTTGAGCTTGTGTTGAGATCTCTGCAATAGTCTTTTTTAATCAAATCAATGTACTGTGGATCATGAAGGAGGGAAATATTGCGTTTGTACGAGCTCTTGCTATAAAGAAGTAATGGTGTGAGAGACAATCTGACTATTACATTTCTGTGATCCCTGAACCTAGACTAACGATTTTACGTTCAGTAGAGTAGGGAAGTAGGCCGTCGCTTGCGAAAATATGGCCTAATTTCCTGGCGGTAGGTGGCTTATTTCTTTTCCAGGTAGGCACTTTTTCCACTTGATGATATAGACGCCGTAAATCAGTCATATTTAGATCGTTCAGGCAGATTCTAAAGTCTCCTATATGTTGACTGCAATGCGGGTGTCCTGAATTGATATCAAGTTGTTACTCAAATAAGGTTAAGGTCTCCAGATATAACAAAATTATTTATTCTGTGGAGAACTAATCATTCGTTCTTTATACTACAGTGTTTGAATGGGAGTTTTAGACACGTCCATCGCGAGAATTCGCCTACTGCTTAACCAATCGGCATTTTCCCATTTGCATCCGTATTATTTCTATTATGATTTAAGACCATAAATTCAGGCTAATTTCTAGTCAATGGTTTTATTATTCAATGATATTGGTACGCCACTTCTAATCAGTCTTGTTGAATAAATTTCCTCTTCGTTCCCGTTCAAAGTGATAAACTGATTCTATGGCCTAAGAGATAAGTACATGTACTTACCTCGTATGTCCACACCCGATAATAGAAGAAGGACTCGAACGTCCTTGCTCTTCGTACAGATACTCAATAGCTCTGCGATTCACTGGTCACCTAATCTGGACAAACAACCACTAATTTTCCCTGCAAGCAGACAATGTTAGTAAGGTGTATACGTTATAATGTTATTCTCCTCAGATATATCACGGCTCAAAATAACCACAGAACTGCCGCTCTTTGTTTGGCTTTTCTTTTTTTTTTCAAGAACTCAAGCTTGAAGGAAAAGAAAAACGCGACAGCATGAGACAGAGAAAAGAAAAAGCCGAAAGATGAAGAAAACTGGGAGAGCGACATGCGCGAAGTACAAACAAAAGATCACAATGAGGACAACTTCACGTTGGAGAAAAACTTATGGCACACTTGATATATGAGAGAGACTGATATCTAAATAAAGAGGGAGAAATGGAAAGAGACTACAAAACAAAACAAGAACAAAAAATAAAAAAAACTCAGATTTGAGCAGAAACGGCAATAGTAATATTACCTACCACAGACGGCATCGTTAGATTCCCAAAACCTTCAGGTGCGGTGTTGTAAATAAACAGGATCACCAAAGCCGATGGGTTTAATGTTAACACAGTTTAATATTTAATCACAATACACACACACACACACAAACACACACACACACACACACACACACACACACACACATTATATTATAAAAAAACTCGTGAAATTTTGTAAGAGCCATATCTCGACTATTTGTGCACCAATCAATCCAAAATTTTGCACACACCTTATTTGGTATAAATGTGTTTCTTTTGATAATTTTTTCGCCTTAAACGGTCCGTAAGTATTATTTTGATAAAAATAGGCGTACTTCGGAAATCGCTCAAGGGAAAAAATACACCTGAAAATTTGACTCCTTTAGAGTTATGCCCCCTTTTCCGAGCCGACGCCCTTTAGAAGTCGGCCATTTTTGTTTACTGAATCGTTCTTTGTCGACTCTACGTCGAGCGTTTGAACTTGGACCGCTGTTTACTGTGATAAAGTTGGTCGAGTCTGCGATACCGGCATGTCTTCCCGTACTGCTCTTAACAATAATGTATAGTATACCGAATCTGTTTTCATTGTACTAAGAGAAAATAGTTTGGTTTTTGACGTGAAATTCGTATGAAGGGTCCGGTGTAATCACAGTCCCAGCTGACCAAAATCCCTGTTTGGAAACTTGAATACATTCTCATTTCCGACTTCATCGTCCCTGCGTTTTGGGTTTTGTTTGTTTTCTGCTGAATGTTGTTATTGTGTTTTGTGTGTCTCAGAACTGGTATGTATGATTAGACTGCATCAATCTGAATATTTTTTATGTTCCTGGTCTTCCAGTGATAACATCGAACAGAAAGAGTTCTCTGTGCGCTTGATAGACGACGATGAACGGACTAGTGTCTAGGCTAGACTCAGTCAGAAAACACAATTACACATACTTCATCATACCACTGATTCTTCAGATTTTACAATTTCTGAAATATTGGACCTTATAATATATATGAAAGATATCAGGTAGGTCTAGACCTGGACACTTTTGAAGTTTTGTCGCGAGTTAAAATTTTTGTTCAAGAATTCGGCGTTTCAACAGTTTACAATAACTCTAAATCTGTGTGATAACATTTTATCGATGTGTCAGAATGTTGCCATTCCAAGTTTCAAAGATTTTGTAAAGTACGGTGTGTCATGATTTAAATTTATATTTCTAGGATTAGACATTTCAAGAGTTTACGAAAACTCTTAATCTGTGATTAAAATTTTATCGGTGTCAGAATGTTGCCATTTCCAAGTTTCAAAGTATGGTGTATAACAATTTAATTTTTTTTTTTTTAAAGAATAGGCATTTCAAAAGTTTACGATAACCCTTAATCTATGGGATACATTTTATCGGTGTGTCAGAATATTTACAAGTTTAAGTGATTTTGAAAAGTACGGTGTGTAACGATTTAATTTTTTTTTCTAGGATTAGGCTTTTCAAGAGTTTACGATAACTCTTAATCTATGATTAAACATTTTATCGGTGTGTCAGAATATTGCCATTTACAAGCTTCAGTGATTTTGAAAAGTACGTTGTGTAGCAATTTAATTTTTGTTCGAGGATTAGGCATTTCAAGAGTTTACGATAACTCTTAATCTATGATTAAACATTTTATCGGTGTGTCAGAATATTGCCATTTACAAGTTTCAGTGATTGGAAAAGTACGGTGTGTAACGATTTAACATTTTTTTTTGAGGATTAGGCATTTCAAGAGTTTACGATATGTCTTAATCTGTGATTAACATTTTATGGTGTGTCAGAATGTTTACGGGGTGTTCCTCCCAACACAACAGACACGCCGTAACCGTTATTTATGATTTGATTCATACTGAATAAGAGGAAAAAAAAGTGTCTTGGTGGAAAGGGTTATAAGGTTCTATATTTCTTCATGCGTCTGTGTCTATTGTGCCTCCATCGTTCCCCCTTCCCACACCAAAAAAAAAAAACAACAAACACATGAATCGAACGACCATTTGTGCTAGACTAGGCCTAGACTTAGTCTAGTATCGCATACACCCTTTTTGGCCTTTGTTCGATACAATTTTACTTTTCAAATTTCTCACGTATATTAACTATCTTTACAGATCTGCACTCTGCACAAATGTTGGGCCTAATTTTAATGTACAATGTGATTAAGTTTATGCATCGAGCTGTAGGCCTACAGTGTTTTACGTATTGGATGGAATGTACTGTTACTGATATCAATGGAAATGATTGAGCTTGCTAAAAGTTATGCGAATAGGCTGAGCGGTCAATAAGTTAATGGCGTGTAAAATTGTATAAACAGGTCCGTATGTCACGTTCACCAGTCTGTCTATGCGCTAGGTACCCTTTCTGCAACACGCTTTCCTCACATTGTGTACAACTCGGGGTATTGTCGAGTGGGTCCAGGAAAGGGGACATAACTCCTTTAAGTGTTAACTTTCAGGAGTTACCTCCCGCAATCGGATTTCCGGATAACGTCTATTACGTACGTTTTCATTTTTTCGTGAATACGGCCCCAGTCCGGCTAGCTTTTTTTTTTTTTTTCAGCTTAACCGATATGTTTACACACAATGACGAGGAGCGGTGTTAATGATGTAGATGAAGTTTAATCGTTTCTTTCGCACGATAACGCCGCAAATGTGCGGGTGCTTTGACTAGTATATATATATATATATATATATATATATATANGCTAACCCACGTCATGATACTTACGAGAAATTAATAACTTGGAATGCAGATAGCTGTGCCATCGAGTAACGACTGGAAGGGGTCGGGATCATCCACTCGGGGTCGGCAGGCCAGACCTTTAGCACAACGCCCGCTCTGCAGGCCGCACAGCTCTCCTTGGAATCTGGTGTTAGGTGAAAGAATAGAATATCAGAAATGTAGATGAGAGATTATACTCATGTGGTTTGTAACGATCGCTTACGCGACTTTACACTATCGCGACTTTACACTATCACTACTCCAGCAAGTCCGACTACCCCAGGCAAGCAAATCCGACTACCCCAGCAAGTCCGACTACCCCAGCAAGCCCGACTACTCCAGCAAGTCCGACTACCCCAGCAAGTCCGACTATCCCAGCAAGTCCGACTATCCCAGCAAGTCCGACTATCCCAGCATGCCCGACTATCCCAGCAAGCCCGACTATCCCAGCAAGCCCGACTACTCCAGCAAGTCCGACTACCCCAGCAAGTCCGACCACCTCAGCAAGTCCGACTACTTTAGGACTTTCTTAAACTCCTTGGAGAGCATTCAGTGCCGTTGCCATTTACATGCGCTGATCACTAACATTCTGACAAGATGTTCCACTGCCTACAGCCAGATATCTATTTTACAGGCTAGTGGACTAAGGAGAATCTGAATGAAAGGCACATACAACATGACCGTGGTCGGAAATCGAACTCACAACCTTTAGATCCTGAGTCCAGCGCTGTAACTATTCTGCTATGCTGCTTCACATGACAACTATATATATATATATATATATATATATATATATATATATATATATATATATATATGCGAAGGAAACTACCAAACTTCATCTACATCATTGAAACCGCTCCTCTTTTTGTAATTATTGTGCTCACACACGTCATTGTGTGTAACATATCGGCTAGGCTGAAAATCTAAAAAAAAACGCTTAAATTTAATGTTTTTTCTCAACGCCATCTACTCTGAAAATCCGCCATATTTGAAGAATTTGGTCTCAAAACACCAATTAGACTGCAGACACCACAATAGTAGTGACGTCATGAGCATAATCCTCAGTTTAAAAATTGGAACAGGTAATTTGTATACGGGAAAATCCATTTTTTACATATTTCTGGTACAATCAGGAACAGCGCTGCCCACCAATTTGTAAAAAACAAAGGACCAGATATGGTCGGCTTGTGACTTACACATCATGAAATCAGTGGAGAAATTAATCCCCACGATGTGCATCGGATGAAGCGTTATTTGGTTGTTGACACGCCAAGTCTAGGACTTGCATCTTTCTATCGGAAAGCACCACTATTTCGTACTGGTGGTTCACACGGCCAAAGTCATGTTCATTCTATTGATTCTACTCCGTTTCGTACTGATGGTTATATTCACTCTGGTGATCGATTCTGCTACGTACATATTCTCGACCCGGCATCTGATACAAATGCCCGGTTTCAACTTCGGGGACCGGAATTAAACAATTCAGGGGCGAACCGCAAAAACCAATGACGTATGAGCCATCTAAAAACACCGAACTGGGGCCGTATTCACGAAACAAAGAAAATTTACATGATTATCAAAATAATACTTGCGGGCCGTTTAAGGCGAAGAAATTATCAAAAGAAACACCTTCAGATTAAAAGGAAGGTGCATGCAAAATTTTGGGCTGGTTGGTGCACAAATAGTCGAATTTCTCTGTACAAATACCATTGTCGTGATAATGTAAGTCCTACCGGAGAAACAACAAATAGTCGAATTTCTCTGTACAAATACCATTGTCGTGATAATGTAAGTCCTACCGGAGGAACAACAAATAGTCGAATTTCTCTGTACAAATACCATTGTCGTGATAATATAAGTCCTACCGGAGGAACAACAAATAGTCGAATTTCTCTGTACAAATACCATTGTCGTGATAATGTAAGTCCTACCGGAGGAACAATTGGTGGAAGCTCATCCACAGGTATGGTAGCAGTTGTCCTCAGAATGATCCGTTTGCCTCGCTCACTGTCACAATACAGTTGTATTTCCAAACCCCTGTTGATGGATAATGTAAAGTGGTGTATTTGTTTGATACCAATCACCAATCACCTTGGTAAAGAAGTTTCCTAGATATCCAGTCCAGTCAAAAGTTGGAACCACCATATTTCCGAGCTCGTATCCACTAACCCGAGAAAGGTTCATCACAGACGACGCATTCACTACACTCACAAAGTCATTTAAACAGCTACCTTTGGTTCTCCTGAACAGTCTCTTAATCAGCCCAAATCCACAGTCGGGGCTAAATAACTTAGTTTGTCTTGTGATAACAAAACTGAGTTTTATTTCTTCGTTCAGACCATTCAATACTCTCCACATTTAGTGCCAAATCATCGCCGAGTTTTTGTTTTGCCCGCTACAGTTGTCAGCATGATGTAGTTTTGTTTCTCGAAGTCCATAGTTCTGTAGAAAATAATGGAGCATTGAGATGACGCAGTTTGCCTCTTTCCCAGTGATGTTACAAGCCTCATCGATCAGAAAGATCATCCTGTTGTGTCAGGCTCTCGCAGTTAATTGCACCAAATAGGCCACATTTCCTCTACGTCTTACAATATTTCGGACCTGGCTGGAGTGGGTTTGACGTATATAATATCTGCTGTGCAAAGTTGAATGAGTAATCGATTGTGCCATTATATCAGCAAGGAGGATGAGGACTTAGGGACATGTTTTCTGGTAATGTTTCTTTGACATTCTGGAGAACTGTAGTGTAGTAGGAACGTTCTTTGGTCACCAACAGCAAGTGGTCTTCCATAGCTTTTGTTGCTGCTGTTTCTTCTTCCAGCGACTGATTTGCTGACCTCTTGACACTTGACATGTTGTTCTGGCACATCCAACACAGGTCGCTTGCAGGGCGCATCGTTGTTATGAAGGGTAGTAACTGTCTCCATAACAGTCTAAATGTACGCAACGCTACAGTCCGATGGGTTGTACCTTCTGAAGCTTTCATGTACTCTTCATACACTGATTTTTTGGTACAGTTAGTTCGGTAAAAGCATGATGCCAGTTTTCCAGTGGTGCGGTATTCGTCCTGGCAATGTGACAGCATGTGTTTCTGCATAGTGCACAATAAATTCCACCACCCTTACAATGTCACCTTGATGAAGAGCATTTTTTGGCAGACGTTTTGTGTTGCCGTGAATGTGAGCTTATATTCCTTTGGCCTTATAATAAGCTGTGAGCGTGTACAACTTGTCTTGTCCAATCCCGTGTATAAATTTTGCGACCTTGATGATAATGATCTGTACGAGTAAGGCTTCTTTTCTTTTGTGTTTTTTGTTTGGATCGGCAGGTTTCCTCGCCAGTGTGGATCCCACACTCAATTTTTGCCATCTTGGCGATGTCCAGTTCTTGTCGCGTCATCCCTTCAAATTGAAGTTTGAAGCTGTTTAGTTGTGCTGTGGTAAACTGTTTATAGCATGGAGAAACAGCTTGCAAGAACAGGGCTCTTTAGGCGATAATGGTGGATCTCCAGTACCTCTATTTTCAGCTGATGCAACATGCTCTGTAATCACTGTATGCCCAGTAGCTCCAGGCTCAGACGCACATGAAGAAGGTGTTGCAGGGCCTTTAAACACGTCTTGGACGATATCAGTGATAGGACAAAATGTACACTCAACCGCATCCTCTTCATCAAGCAATGACTCTGGTGTTGAGAGATCTGCAGATTAGAAAGCGTGAAACCAATTTATTAAAGTGGGCATAAATTAAGGGAAAAACGGTCCCCATATGGATATAAAGTCGTTTAAATTTATAGGGAAGTTATCATTTAGACTGGTGACTGGTTGTCTTCTTTAAGTGGGAACGGATGGAATTCACCGCATTGGGTTGGGCGAATGTTTAGGAATTCTGTCTTGGCAATCTGATCTGGCATCATTAGATGAGAGATTATAGGGTGATAGAAAAAAAATTGGTATTGCTGACAACTGAAAATTAAGAAATAAACATGGTCATAGAATAGATCTAGATCTAGATCTAGTTCAGTAGATGCCCCCAAAAAATCAGTAGCTTGTCGTCTTATCTCTAGCTTGGTTCATCCCTTGTCATAGGGCTACGGGTGCAAATAATATCTTTCATAGGTTAGACGTAGATCTAGTTTTCCTTCTCCTTTTAGTCCTGTCTGCAAGGCCATACACTTAGTCTAGTCTAGACATGGACGGTCTTATTAGGCTTAGCGTGATACTGCTCAGCCTGAGTCAAGTGTGCAACTTTTGCCTGCTGACGACAATAATAGTGTAGTGCAATTTATCAAACTTACCATCGGATTCATCAGAATCATAGTCTCCATCTTCAGCTACAAAATAATCGTTGATAATTTCATTGTAGGCTGCATTATCGTCATCACTCAGTTTGAGTATTTGAGCGATGTCGTAGTCTTTCTTCATGGAGGCTGCCATGTTGGTTTTCATTCGATACCGTAAACATGCAAACCGGGACCTACATAATATCTTATTTATATGAAATGGCCTTTTCCATAATTAAAAAGTCAACTTTTATAGGGTTTGCCGGTTGTTGATAAGAAATTACGTTTGAAGTGTTTTTTGCACTTTACTCCGTTCGTGCTGTTGCGTCTTTGTCGGGTTGTCCCATGCCGCCACACAGTTATATATATATATTTATACACACACACACACACACACACACACACACACACACACACACACACACAAAAACAGATTTCTAGTTTCTGCAGCACAAGACAGAGATAATAACACAAGGAAGGCAAACATCCAACTGATTCGTTCCAATTTGAAACTTACTACGTATTCTTAACAGACGACAGGCGACCATACATAGGCAACATACATCAATACCTTAGTCAGTCCCGACCAACAGGTACTATTAACCTACTAAGTGAGTGAGACCTCCTGGCCATACTCAAAGCTGTCATATGGACTCGATGCTCTTAAAAATGGGGTTGAAGCTGGAACATAAAAACTCAGTCAAGCAACGTCAGATTAAAAAACAAAAAATTACACGGGTAGGGACAAAGACTTGGTGGCAGAAGTTCTAAACGAAGCATTATTTTGAATGGGCTTGCTGATTCCAAATATTTGAAGTTAACAAACGTGGGCGCAAGAAGCTGCTGCGCCCAAATGAGTACAGTTTCATAATTTAGGTGGAAGCAAGGTGTCAGCTCGTTGTAGGGAGTTTGACACCAATTCAAAAGAAGGTCAACTGACACCTTTTGCTTGCGTATGCTCTAGTGGGGATTGCTTTTGTTTTCTAAACTTACTGGCTGAGACGAGAAGATATATAGCAAAAACAATGTGTTTTCAGTGATGCTTCAATATTCATGGAAATCAAAATTGGGGATTCATGATACATTCGAGGAATGATACATAATTTCTTTGCCTGATCATTAAGGGAACGTTATGAAACAGTGATACCCGAATGTTACCTTCGTTTTTATGTATCACCACCCTTTAATGCACAAAATTCTATTAATCAGTGACCTTCAAACGTCTTTTACAATAGAAAGACCGTACCTTGTAGTAAGATCAATCTTTAGTTCACTTTCTACTTCATCATCGAACTCAAAACACTGTCTCTTTAAGTCTTTTTTAAGTCTTGAGAATAATGAGACGACAAAAAATTGCGAAGGTGCCAGGTCTAGAGCATAATTATGTAGGAGCAATATTCTCATGCAGCATTATAGACTCTCGGGGATGTACACTGCAGTGGAGTAGCCTAACTCCTTTGACAAACTTTGCTTGATGATTTTGTTCTTTAGTGTAAAGGCATTTTTCAAGCTTCTCACTTCATTTATCACCTGTCCTAGTCTGCCCTAGTTGATCCTTTCTTGGTGTTTGCCAGTCTTGGGGAGAATGGGACATTCACTCTTTGTTATACTGTTAGGACTACGAGCAGGAAGTGTTGGCAGTGTAGAAATGCTTCAGACTCTTTCATATAAAACTGACAAACCAAGGCGATGTAAACACTCTACAAGGCTCTGCTTTCTTGTTTCTGAAAGTAGTTTCAGTCCTAAGTGAATAGGAACTGGTGTTTGTTTCTTAGATTCTGACATGATTACGATTTGTGAAATCTGTCTCGCAACCCAAATTCCAATTTTTATCTATCTTCAGTTGTGATACTGTAAATGCAGATTGGGAAATGGCCCAACCAGCATCCATTGATGCCTTTTGTCTGTGTACGTATGTGTGTGTGTATCTGAGTGTATGTGTGTGTGTGTGTGCGTGCGTGAGTGTGTGTGTGTGTGTGTGTCTGTCTGTCTGTGTGTATGTGTGTGTGTGTGCGAGTGTCTGTATGTGTGTGTGTGTGTGTGTGTCTGTCTGTCTGTCTGTCTGTATGTGTGTGTGTGTGCGAGTGTCTGTATGTGTGTGTGTGTGTGTGTGTGTGTGTGTGTGTGTNGTGTGTGTGTGTGTGCGTGCTTGCTTGCTTGCTTGCGTGTGTGTGTGCGTGTGTGTGTGTGCGTGTGTGCGTGCGCGCGCGCACAGACTGCGTGGTGGCCCCTCAGATATGATGGAGACCATGGCGCTGAGGATAGTGTGGGCATTTGTTTTTCTAGCTAACTGACTGAATGAATGCTGTGTGGAAAACATCTTTCTACGGACAATCTTTGCAGCTTGCGCCAGCAGGAAAGCTTAAGCATCGTAGTAGGCACATGGTGATTTTTTTCAAATTTGAGATATCACCAGTTTCAGCTGCAACAGCCATTTCTGAACACAAAACAGTTTAAATTTTTAAGATACCTTAATTGGTGACGAAGTTACACCAATTTGAAGAGAGTCACTCTACGAAAGTTAAAACAGAAAAACGCGTTTACAGTTTTCACATTTTAATAGCATCATTTTCTTCCTCAATGGACAAAAAATAAACTCAAAGTATGACCACACATCTTGTAGGTCATGGGCACTGAACCGAGTGTAATAAGGCCTGCCTTCAAAGAGCTAGCAGTTGCACACCGGTGACACATCTCGGGTCTCGTGAGGTGAAGGTAAAATCAGAGGGGTCACTTTCTGCACTAGGACCTCCAGTGGTGAGAATAGAGTTCAATGTGTAATAAACAGAAGGCGCGAAAAATACTCAGAACCATTATGAATTAATGAGACTTCAGTTTACATCATGATCTGTCTATGGGCAGTGAGTAATGTTGTGAGTAAAAGAAAACAATCAAATCATTACCTCAGTTCTACATTTAGGATAGTGGTCTCTGCTGCTCGACTTAAGAATACTACCCTATAGTTAAGGATTAGCCACACTTATTTTCAGCGGACACTTTGATGGCCAGCAGGATTGAAAGGCCCTTGCCTCAACTAATATTCTTGTCTTAAATGGCAGCGTTGAGCCCCTCATGCCCCCCCCCCTCCCCAAAAGGGGGTTATAAGACTAAGGATGACTGCTACTTAAGGTAAATTTTACTATTACTATAGGCTAATGATTTGCAGTGTTTACATTACAGAATGAGAACAAATGCTACATTAAATAAAGAAACACAATGCAAGAAATGCCTGCATTATAACGGCATGTCATACTAACCATCAGAGTCTAGGATTTCCTCACTTTCCATCGCCCTTGCCACAACGTTATCGTTAATTATGCTACTCAGGGCCTCCTAAGATTCAATATCACCCATGCCCATCTGTCTTGAATCATTCAGAAATTTAGCCATCTCTCAGTCGTCCCGAGGCTTGGTTGAAGTTGACCTAATTATGGTTTACGTTTAGTAATCAGGGGTTGTCTCGAAAAATATTAGTAAAACAGTCCCAAAACATGTAAAACACCAGAACTATTCTCTGGTTTAATAAAAATGGTTCACCCACAAACTGCAACAATTAAAGTCACAAGAAACAGTCAGGTAGCGCAGAAAATGATGATAATCAGTGGAAGGCAGAGACGAGTCAATGGTACTTTGCTTACAAACATGCGCACTTCTTTTAACCCTGGGGTGACGGCTTGTATTCGTGCGCACTCTGTACGATAGAAAAGAGCGGAAAATAACGAAAACATCCACATACAAGGTAGTGTTTAGTACAATAATTATATGCTAAAAAACGTCCGCGAAGTGCCATGTCCGAACGACTGGCTTTCGGTGATTTTTCGATAAAACGCAATTCTATAGGGTCTCAAAAATAAATATTTTAAAATACTTAGGGTGCTCAAATTGCTAAATCCTTTTCAGACAACCTTTAGAAATGATTTAGGATGCTATCTGTGTCAGTAACTCAACTTTGACCCAAATTCAGATTTTAACCCATTTTGCCCTGTATCTCCAAATATGATCCAGCGACATGTGCCGCGTTTCTTCAGGCCGCCTCACCTTTGATATCCTTTCCTCAACTTATATTACAACCGTGAAGATTGGGTCACACAGTTAGAAGTTTTCGTTTTAGTCCAGTTATATGCACTATTCCCTTTCCCTGAAAGTAGTCAGACGCGAATGGGACTCCCGCTCAAGCTGGGCATATGAAACACTGGAGCTGTTATTGATCACGCTCAAACCTTTCTATACAGGACATAAGCTTGCAAAAGCAATCCCAAGACAGATACTGTCATTCCTCTCTTCATGTCCACATTGGCTGGCTTCAGCCTTTTATGCTTGCCTGTATAATTTTTGTAGACGTTTTTGGTGGTACTGGGAACCTGCAGCAATCATGTTACCAGCCGCTAGATTTTTTTCAGATAGATGAGGCTTTAAAGATGGCGGCACACTATCTCACTTAGTAGTCTAATCCAAGGGCCTGAGATTTTGCGAAGATTGTTTCTGTTCGCTATGGTTCCACAGAAAAGGCATGTATCTTTGAGGAGTTTTTTCACCTATTCTTTTCGTCTTGATAACAGGCTGATCGTTGGAATTGGCAGGCAGATCTTAAGAAAATGGAGTTTTCTCTTTCTATCACAAAGCCGCTACCCTCTTGGAAGAAGAGGACCACACCTCTGACACTACCCTATCCTACCTAGATACTTATAAGACTTCCAACGTGAATTGAGGAACGAAATACAGGAATTCGAGGGATTACGGCTACCCGTGGATAGAGTAGATTTCAATACAGACCCGAATCAACCAAGATTAGTGTAATAAGTGAATTTACTGGATCCTGAGTTCACGAATGTCGACAATTACGATATTTTAAAACAGCATGACGAATATATAGACATATAACATAACTCGCACCTAGTAATAGTAGTAGTAGTTTTCGTGCCCCTGTAGTCTGAGGGTAACTCGCTAGGAAGACTGCTCTATGGGTCGATAAGGTGGCACTGGCTAGGTCGCTCTCCTGTTATATCTAGGTGATGTATACTTTCCCTGAGGGTGATTCTGTTCACGTTTGCTGGCGCTTAGGCCGAGGCAATAATCCGGTGAATTGGTTAATTACTTTAATGTTCACAACAGGAGTATCAGGATACTGTTACTATAAGGATCATAGGTCATATCCAGTTACTATAGTAAGTCCTGAATCAAGAATACATGGCCTGAACATGGCGAGGTGCCACAGGGTATGGAAAACGTTAATATAACACCCTGGACGTGAGTCACGTCCGTGCAATAACTGAGAGTGAATCACATCATTATAATAATATCTACTGGAAGTGAGTCTCTTTAATATAACAGATTGGAAGTGATTCACATCACTTATAACAAATTAGCGGTGAGTCCTCTTTTCAGAAATACAAGACAATTAAGATTTAGTAATAATATTAGTAATGAATTAACGTAATAGTTGCACATAGTTACGTAGCAATTTTCAATGAATACTGAATTGCCTTCGATCTATCACTTGTACATCTTTTACTACACTTTCTAGATATTTGTTCTACCTGCGATTGGGCGACTACTGTTCCAAGGGTTAAGGCTAACTCTATCCCAATCGGTCTGCAGGACTGCAAGCTATCACTAGATTAGTACTTTAAATACGGAGTGAGTAACACTCCTTGATCGCCTTTATTTACTGAATGTTCTAATAATAAGTTTCAAGTTCAGTCTACAGTCTGAGAATTGAGCTAGGCTCAGTAGATTAAACAACAATTGTTAACTCCTTCGTGACACTATCCCAATGTTCTGTTGCTGTAGATATGCCATTCATCGGAACATTTGGGTAGGGAGGTGTAGTTTTGTATTGGTTTGAATATTTTGTTTTAAATGCACTTTCCAAAACCAAATTGACTTCAATAGTCTTGCTAATACAATTAAAGAGCTACACCTCCAAAATATCTATTGTGGTTACGCCATTACCAACGAGGACTGTGCAGCACTTTCGTGCTGTGACGTCACAATTGTGCGATACTAGTCATTTCGTAGAGATATTTCTTTCCCTGAGATATCATTGATTAATCGGTATTTCGAAATAGGAAAAGGGGCTTATTCAGGATAATAACAGAACAATTTTCGAAATTAGTTCGTTCCATTAGGACAACTAGCCATTAATATATTTTTCCCCAGCAGCACCATTTTCTAAACTTACAATTATTAACAAAGTTCGAAACGATGGTTGTTTTGATCCAATACCAATAATACCATCGAAAAATGACAGTGTCGTCAGAATTGATAAATCGATATTCAACATCAATATGTCCTTCCGTAGTGCTAACATATTGAATTTCCAAACAATCCGCGAGGTCAGCGCAGATGCAGACAGCAAGGACTTACCATTTCTTTTTTTTTTTTGATCCGTCGGGTTTTTTTTATCAGTGTTGTTTCTGATTATTTTATAGGTAAGAACTAGTCTGATCACATTTGCAGCTTGTCTTAAACTGGCCTAACAACAATTTATGTACACTCCATAGTGTGCAAAGCTAAAACAAAAGCCGCCACTCAGAAAACAAAAGTCAAAGGACGCCGGCTTTTAGATCCTATGGCTTGCTCGCGCCAAACCAATCGTAATTTAGACTAATAAAATTAAAAGGCTCAGATTTTTCTTATAACACAACAGACATCCTGCTTTTCACGTACTTTCATAACCCGGAGGGTTACCCTGTCACTTTAGGGTGGTCGTTTAATTTGCTTGCACTCAGATTTGCCAACTTATCTGACTGAACAAGCATACTATTAGACAGACACTACAGCAGGCAGCACTCCATCAAAGTTTTATCTGTAGCAAATGTTTCAGAATAGTTGAAAAAATGAATATTAAATAGTGTTTCTTATCAGCATTTTCCACACCAGTTCCTATCAAAACTAGTATGTACTGTTGATCATATTATGCCTACATAATTCAACTGAACCAATCTTGTTGAGATACTTGGTAATAATATTATGAGATGGAATGAATCAATACCATCGTAAAAAAATACATTACCTGTCTATATTGAACGCCACTAAGACTACTTTCAGCACCGATGCACTAATGGATTCCATCGATAATGCGCAAGCTCTCGGTTACAAAATATTGTTAAAGAAGGAAAGCTGTGAGCAGTAGATAATCAATAACACAATCAGAAGAATAACTTTTATCCTTGCAGACAATGACACCATCACTATCAAGACATTATAAAGAACATAATCGTGTTCATCTTTGTTATCATCGTAGTCTTTGTCATTGTCATAATGAAACTTTTCATCATAGGCTACAAAGAGCGTTCACTACAGTTCATCTAGTTCCTCTCTCTTGTATTCAAATGCTAGTATAAAGTGTAGGTCCCAGAGACGGCCACTCGTAGCTATTGGAGGTGCAGGGGTCTGGTAGATGTAAAATTTGAATGTAGACTTTTAAAATGTCAAACTACGCCCCTCCCCCATATCGATAGACTCACATACGCACAGACGACTCTATAACTTTTCTAATACATGTAATTTGGTATACAAACCCGAAAGTATCCAAAATCTGTCTGAATATGTGATCAACTAATTGGACTTGTAATTTGTATATTATAACCTTCTTATCCAAATTGTTTAAGAGCCTATAGCGCTGTCTGTTTAGTGTGCGCACAAACACAACTTAACACACACCCTCACCATTCACACAAAATTACTTACACACACACACAAACACACACACACACACACACACACACACACACACAATTTTACTTACACACACACACACACACACACACACACACACACACACACACACACACACACACACACACA
>JAWQUT010001147.1:39303-56564 GCA_033807755.1 Ellobium chinense | reverse complement strand
TAACCCTAACCCTAACCCTAACCTTAACTCTAACCCTAACCCTACCCCTAACAATAACCCTAACTCTAACCCTAAGACTAATCCTAACCTTAACCCTAATCCTAAACCCCAGCCCTAACCTTAACCCTAACCCTATCCCTAACTCTTAATAATAACCCTAACATTAACAGTAACTCTAACCCTAACCCTAGCCCTAACCCTAAACCTCACAGAAACCCTAACCCTAACCCTAAATCTAACCCTAACCCTAACCCTAACCCTAACCCTAACCCTAACCCTAACCCTAACCTTAACCCTAACCCTAACCCTAACCCTAACCCTAACCCTAACCCTAACCCTAACCCTAACCCTAACCCTAACCCTAACCCTAACCCTAACCCTAACCCTAACCCTAACCCTAACCCTAACCCTAACCCTAACCCTAACCCTAACCCTAACCCTAACCCTAACCCTAACCCTAACCCTAACCCTAACCCTAACCCTAACCCTAACCCTAACCCTAACCCTAACCCTAACCCTAACCCTAACCCTAACCCTAACCCTAACCCTAACCCTAACCCTAACCCTAACCCTAACCCTAACCCTAACCCTAACCCTAACCCTAACCCTAACCCTAACCCTAACCCTAACCCTAACCCTAACCCTAACCCTAACCCTAACCCTAACCCTAACCCTAACCCTAACCCTAACCCTAACCCTAACGCTAACCCTAACCAAAACCCAAACCCTAACCCTAACCCTAACTCTAATCCCAACCCTCACAGAAACCCTAACCCTAACCCTAAATCTAATACTAACCCTAACCCTAACCCTAACCCTCATAGAAACCCTAACCCTAAATCTAACCCTAACCTTAACCCTAACCCTAACCCTAACTCTAACCCTAACCCTAACCCTAACCCTAACCTCAACCCTAACCCTAACCCTAACCTTAATCCTAACCCTAACCCTAACTCTAACCCTAACCCAAACCCTAACCCTAACCCTAACCCTAACTCTAACCCTAAAACTAACCCTACCCCTAAATCTAACTTAACCTTAACCCTAACCGTAACCCTAACCCTAAATCTAACCTTAACCCTAACCTAACCCTAAACCTAACCTCAACCGTAACCCTAACCATAACCTTAACCCTAACCCTAACTCTAACCCTAACCCTAACCCTAACCCAAACCCTAACCCTAACCCTAACGAATCCCTAAATCTAACCCTAACCTTAACCCTAACCCTAACCCTACCCCTAACCAAAACTCTAACCCTAACCCTCACAGAAAGCCTAACCCTAACCCTAAATCTAACCCTAACCCTAACCCCAACCCTAACCTCTACCCTAAATCTAACCCTAACCTTAACCCTAACCCTAACCCTAAATCTAACCCTAACCCTAACCCTAACCTTAACCCTAACAGAAACCTTAACCCTAAATCTCACCCTAACCTTAACGCTAACCCTAACCCTACCCCTAACCCAAACTCTAACCCTAACCCTCCCAGAAACATTAACCCTAACCCTAAATCTAACCCTAACCGCAACCCCAACCCTAACCTCTACCCTAAAACTAACCCTAACCCTAACCTTAACCCTAACCCTAACCCCAACCCTAACCTCTACCCTAAATCTTACCCTAACCTTAACCCTAACCCTAAATCTAGCCCTAACCCTAACCGTAACCTTAACCCTAACAGAAACCCTAACCCTAAATCTAACCCTAACCTTAACCCTCACCCTAACCCTAACGCTAACCCTCTCCAAACCCCAAACCCTAAGCCTCACAGAAACCCCAACCCTAAATCTAACCCTCACCTTAACCCTAACCTTAACCCTAACGCTAACTCTAACCAAACCCCAAATCCTAACCCTAACTCTAACCCTAACCCTAACCCTCACTGTAACCCTAACCGAAACTGTTACCCTACCCCTAACTCTAACCCTAAATCTAAACCTAACCCAATCACTAACAGTAATTCTAACCCTGAATCTAACCCTAACCCTAACCCTAATCCTAACCCTAAGCCTAACCCTAACCATAACCATATCCCTAACCCTACACCCTAACCCTAACCCTAACCCTCACAGAAACCGAACCCTAAATCTAACCCTAACCCTAACCCTAACCCTAACCCTAAATCTAACCCTAACCCTAACCCTAACCCTAACTCTAACGCTAACCCTAACCCTAACCCTCACAGAAACCCTAACCCTAACCCTAAATCTAACCCTAAGCCTAACCCTAACCCTAACCTCAGCCCTAACCCTAACCCTAACCTTAACCCTAACCCTAACCCTTACTCTAACCCTAACCCTAACATTAACCTCAACCCTAACCCTAACATTACCTCTAACCCTAAACCTAACCCTACACCTAAATCTTAACCTAACCTTAACCCTAACCGTAACCCTAACCCTAAATCTAACCTTAACCCTAACCCTAACCCTCACAGAAACCCTAACCCTAACCCTAAATTTAACCCTAACCCTAACCCTCACAGAAACCCTAACCCTAACCCTCACAGAAAACCTAACCCTAACCCTCATAGAAACCCTAACCCTAACCCTAAATCTAACTAACCCTAACCCTAACAGAAACCCTAACCCTAAATCTATCCCTAACCTTAACACTAACCCTAAATCTAACCCTAACCCTAACTCTAACCCTAACCACAACCCTTACCCTAACCAAAACCCTTACCCTAACCCTAACTCTAACCCTAAATCTAACCCTAACCCAAACTCTAACCCGAACCCTAACTCTAACCCTGAATCTAACCCTAACCCTAACCCTAGCCCCAACCCTAACCCTAACCCTAACTCTAACCCTAACCCTCACACAAACCCTAACCCTCACCCTAACCCTAACCCTCACCCTAAACCCTAACTATAAATCTAACATTAACCCTAACCCTAACCCTAACCCTGACCTTAACTCTAACCCTAACCCTAACTATAAATCTAACATTAACCCTAACCCTAACCCTAACCCTGACCTTAACTCTAACCCTAACCCTAACGCTAAATCTAACGTTAACCCTAACCCTAACCCTAATCCTAACCAAAACCCTGAATCTACCCCTAACCCTAACCCTAACCCTAAGTTTAACCCTAACATTAACCCTAACCCTAACAGTAACCCTAACCGAAAGCCTTACCCTAACCCTAACTCTAACCCTAACTCTAACCCTAACCCTAACCCTAACCCTAACCCTAACCCTAACTCTAACCCTAAACCCTAAAATTAAATCTAACCCTAACCCTAACCCTAACCTTAACTCTAACCCTAACCCTACCCCTAACAATAACCCTAACTCTAACACTAAGACTAATCCTAACATTAACCCTAATCCTAAACCCCAACCCTAACCTTAACCCTAACCCTATCCCTAACTCTTAATACTAACCCTAACATTAACAGTAACTCTAACCCTAGCCCTAACCCTAACCCTATACCTCACAGAAACCCTAACCCTAACCCTAAATCTACCCCTAACCTTAACCCTAACCCTCACAGAAACCCTAACCCTAACAGAAGCCCTAACCCTAAATCTAACCCTAACCTTAGCCCTAATCCTAACTCTAACCCTAACATTAACCCTAACCTTAACCCTTAATCTAACAATACCCCTAACCCTAACCCTAACCCTCACATAAACCCTAACCCTAACCCTAAATCTAACCCTAACCCTAACCCTACGCCTCACAGAAACCCTAACACTAACACTACATCTAATGCTAACCGTAACCCTAACCCTCACAGAAAAACTAACCTTAAATCGAACCCTAACCTTAATCCTCACCCTAACCCTAACGCTAACCCTTACCAAACCCCAAACCCTAACCCTCACAGAAACCCTAACCCTAAATCTAACCGTAACCTTAACCCTAACCTTAACCCTAACGCTAACTCTAACCAAACCCCAAACCCTAACCCTAATTCTAACCCTAACCCTAACCCTAACAGTAACCCTAACCGAAACCCTTACCATACCCTAACACTAACCCTAACCTTAACCCTAACCCTAACTCTAACCCTAACCCTAACCCTAATCCTAACCCTAAACCCTAACCCTAACACTAACCCTCACAGAAACCTAACCCTAAATCTAACCCTAACCCTAACCCTAACCCTAACTCTAACCGTAATCCTAACCCTCACAGAAACCCTAACCCTAACCCTAAATCTAACCCTAACCCTAACCCTAACCCTAACCTCAACCCTTACCCTAACCCTAACCTTAACCCTAACCCTAACCCTAACAGAAACCCTAACCCTAAATCTAACCCTAACCTTAACCCTAACCCTAACCCTACCCCTAACCCAAACTCTAACCTAACCCTAACTCTAACCCTGAATCTAACCCTAACCCTAACCCTAAGCCTAACCCAAACCCTAACCCTAACCCTAATCCTAACCCTAACCCTAAACCCTAACTAACCCTAACCCTCACACAAACCGTAACCCTCACCCTAACCCTAACCCTAAACCCTAACCCTTAATCTAAATCTAACCCTAACCCTAACCCTAACCCTAACCCTAACGCTAACCCTAACCAAAACCCAAACCCTAACCCTAACTCTAACTCTAATCCCAACCCTCACAGAAACCCTAACCCTAACCCTAAATCTAATACTAACCCTAACCCTAACCCTAACCCTCATAGAAACCCTAACCCTACATCTAACCCTAACCTTAACCCTAACCCTAACCCTAACTCTAACCATAACCCTAACCCTAACATTAATCCTAAATCTAACCCGAACCCTAATCCCAACCCTCACAGAAACCCTAACCCTAACCCTGAATCTAATACTAACCCTAACCCTAACCCTAACCCTCATAGAAACCCTAACCCTAAATCTAACCCTAACCTTAACCCTAACCCTAACCCTAACTCTAACCATAACCCTAACCCTAACATTAACCCTAAATCTAACCCGAACCCTAATCCTAACCCTAACATTAACCCTAAATCTCATCCTAACCCTAACCCTATCCCTAACCCTCACAGAAACCCTAACCCTAACCCTAAATCTAACCCTAACCCTAAATCTAACCCTAGCCCTAACCCTTACCTTAACCCTAACCCTCACAGAAACCCTAACCCTAAATCTAACCCTAACCTTTAACCTAACCCTAACCCTAATCCTAACCCTAACCCTAACACTAAACCTACCCCTAACCCTTACTCTAACCCTAACCCTAACCCTATCCCTAACTCTAACCCTATATCATTGTTTATTTTATTATTTTAGAACTAATAATTAAAGACGCCGCGTGAGAGACTGAGAGATAAAACTTCCTTGTGAACGACACAGTATGTGAACAAGCAGAACGGGAAAGATAAATTTGCCTTTCCCCAATGTTACATGGTCGTTACTAACTGAGAAGCTACTAAAAAGTAAGTTTTTTTTCCTTCGGAATATTGCCACTCAAATTAAAATATGTTCACTGGAAAGCAGTACCTATGTAGCGTCCCACAGAAATTTTTTAGTGCTTTGTGAATTCCGCTGTAAAATCCTGGGATGAAAATGAAGCTAAGACTGAATACTCTGCCATGTGAATTAATCATAAAGACACTTTTATTGAATCAGAAAATAATTTCACTACTTCTCCTAGTAATTTTACACCGTGCAGGTGGTAAAAAAGACCTGGAAGAAGTCGTTCTTAGGGAACTATCCCACGCGCACAGGGTCAACAGAGCATGTCTTTTTCTGTTGCTCAAGGGCAGCTCCGATGAGTAGCACTGTTAAACATTGTCGAACGAGTTCGACACTTGCTGCATTCTGTAACTCTCAAATTGATGGTCTTCCCAAGCGAGTATTTGAAGTGAGCTGTTCCTGCCTCTTCACTATCTGCAAAAGCTTAATGCATAGCCATTTGAGCAATTTCCTCATGTTCTTCCTCCATGAGGATGGCTGAGCATTTTTTCTCTGTACCAAATTCTTCCTTGAGGGGTATGATTAGGGATTCTTAGGGGTGATTACGATGGTGTTTTCAACTTCATAGTCTGCTATAGTAGTCTCCAGACATCCTGGACTGATCCTCTTCAGGCGGGCTCTGCTTTGATCTTTGATTTCTTCACTTCTATTGCCTAAACCCGACTGCAGATCTGGCAGCGATTGTTGATCTGAAGTGGTGGCAAACATCATTTTCGCGTACACAATCAAGGAAAACTACCCTTTATCTTTCGCTGCGCGTGTCGCAGGAGCAGTCTCCAAGACTCTTCAGTCGCTGGAATAAATTTTTTATTAGGCAGGCCAAAAAGAACATGGGGTAGGCATTTGTTACAAGCAATCTGTTGTGGTAACCTGTTATAGAAGTAAGTCATAATTAGCCGGTTGCCTCGATCAAATTTCATTTCCAAAGGTGAAATGGTCAAATTTTACTTTTTTATTCCATAATGTACAGTTTTCAATATTCTATCAGTATGCAAAAGCGTTTTATGTTATACACCATTTTAAAAGGTACAGAAGAGATTTTCTCGTGAAAATGTATTGAAATATATGAAAATATATACTAAAAGACGGCTGTTCTCCAAAACTGAAAAATACGTTAGTCATATAAGAAAGGGATAAGCATACCGAACTACTACCCAGCAAGCATCAGTTTGTATTATTTGAAGAGTTGCTGGCAAAATACAAGGGTATCTGTGGATTGTGTATGATTATGATGTCTAAAGTAGCATCAAATATGCAGCATATATCCAGCTCATTAGTCATGTGCATCACCGTGCGAAAACAATATACAAACAACAAACAGAGAGACAGATTGACAAACAGGTCCGCTGGAGAAATACTACATACTACAACGTAGTCAAATTCAGTCAGCAGCTCTAGCTGGATTACAACAGTTCGCATCGCAGCCGTATGCAGTTATACATGGCAAGTCCTTGAAACAGGTACATTTTGATGTTCCACATTTTGTCCTGCATGTTGCAATTTCCACTCCAGACAACGAAATGGATGTCTACACAATATGAAGCTCCTGCGTGTGTGATTCAGCACACCTGGTTGAAACTGCCTGGAGTCTTTCTGATTACGAAGTTTCCGTATCCAACATTTTAATGCTTCTAGATGGTTCCCAGTTGCCTTCTCTCTCTGCACGAACAAAGTTGAGAAGTGTTACAACCATCTCCATAACTGCTCCAGAGCATGAAATTGGAATTGTTGGCAATGGCCCTCATTAATAGTCTTGAAAGACAGGAGACCGGCACATGTCTTCAATCACCGAACTTTCTGCAACCAGGAAATCTTCCGATTCGAGAATGACATTCTTGCCGTGATATTCAACATCTGGTAATTGGATCCCTCTATCCTGGGCCGTTTTCATCATTTCCCATGTGATTCTAAAGTGCTTCATAGGTAAGGATAGCTCTCATAGCTCTGTAGTAAGCCTTTCCTTCATCGATTGCGGCATACACCAGATTCCGTCCACAGATCTTCCAGACCTGCATTTTCCATGTGCTGACCGATCGTGCGCAGAAAGTTGCAGGTAATATGGAAACCACCCATGAGAACTATGACGTTGCTGTATTTGTCTGGATCCGCCCAGGTGATTTCCTTGCCTTTGCTGTAAAGAGGCTGGTCAGCAGTAATGACAGTATAGCTCTGGCCAAGAAATTTATAGAGCAAAATCTTAATGACTGTGGTTATTGTGTCATAACATTAGACTGGGGGATTGGGAGCATACGTGGTGGTTGTGGGTGTGAAGTTTTTGAAGGTCACATCTAGGCACATCTTCGTCTCATTACAAAGACCTAGAGACGAGCCAAGCAAAATCCTTGCCCTCCGCAAACCTACTTGCGTCGTTCCAGTCTTCGGGTATCGTTGCAGTACATTTCTGAAATAATGGCATCTTTTTCTTCCCCCTCCGGACTGGCGACTTCGACATTACCTGAAATTTTTCAAGGTCGCCTGTGGCGCCAGCGTTTCTGAGTCTGTCTGTCTCTGCCGAGTACAATGAAAAGTGTTCTTTCCATCGATGGTCTTTTCCAGTACGTCATTATCAATTGAGCAGTAAAGGAAAGGGCCGGAGCCTATCCTATCATCATGGACGTCCAGAATAGTGCAGTAGACATTCTCCGCAGGGTAGCTGTACCAATGGCATGGTTCGCGGCGTGGAACAAAGTGATCGTGTTGCGTGATGCACAGCCATACCCAAGCCCAATATGTTTTGGCAGTTTTCTGCCGTCTGATAAGGCATATACGATGTCTTGGGCAATAGAACATATTTTTTTTTGCAGGCTTTCCGAATTTTCCACTGAATTAATAAGCGAGGGAAAAGACACTTTTACTTTTTTACCTTTTCAACAGTCGAGCCCTTGCCAGGAGTGTAAATGACCAGGCGTATCTTTCAACTCTGCCTTGATCTTCAGCGCCATGTGAACCATCTGTTGATTGAGCGACTGCTCTTTGATTGGCTCAACATACATTTCATCGCATAAGCTGGCATCATCAATAATGCCTTCAGTTTCTTCACTCGAATACGAAAGTGGCCAAGCATATCTAGCTTTAGAGCCCACAATGCTCTTTTCATAGAAAGTAGCTCTACGAGATTAGCGTTGGAGAACGGAAAGGCCAGAAAACACACTAATGTCCTCTAGCTGTCCATTGATGAGATGAATGCACACCTTTCTAAGTGTTTCATCCTCCTCCTGATCGTGCACCTTAGATTTTTGAACACCTCCTCTGGAAAGTGACCACTCGAGATGGTATAATCTGCAGCAATCAGATCATTAATTCCTGCCAGCCGCGTCATCTTGTTGCGCGAGTTCAATCATTTTTCTTGATGTATCGAGAAATGCACCAGTGCGAAGCGGTGAGACTTTCGATCTGACAAAATATGCACGTGTTCCAGTCTATCCTCTGAGCTGAGCTTCTTCTTGTTTGTCTTTTGAAGGCTGAAATTCACGACCCATAGATCTCTTCCATTGTTGAGTTAGCTTTATTTATCTTGGATGTTAAACCTGCGTAGCATTCCTTGTGCCTTTGACACATTCTTCAACAAATTAGAAATATTTATCCTCCAATACGGAATGCCGTTTATCTTGCTTTGACTTTGCAACGCGCAGAATCTTTTTTGAGGAAGTGTTTTGACAAAAAAAAAAAGCGGTGTTCCAGATGTGTGGCATCTGTATCATGTTCACCTTCGATGATTGCAGCAGGTTCCATTTGGAAATTTTAGAAAAAAAGGATAGTGCAAAGTGCAATGTGATTAACGAAAGATAGACCTGATCTCTTTATTTTACCTCAATTGTTTGTAAACCTGAAAATGAAGTATTTTCATTAGATTGCTTTATTTCCTTGGCAATATAGAAAACGCGTCAGTGATAAAACGGGGCACCATACTTTCTCAGTACTTCGGTCGTCGAATTCCGTAACAAAGACGACTAAAATATTTTTTGTCACAAACCTCGTTGTGCGTTCGACTGACCAAACCTCCCTGATCAAAGTTTGCTCTTCTTCAACGAGGTTTGATAGAAAGGGCTGGACCCAGTAGCTCGCGTTGGCGATCTTGTAATCATAACTCGTTATCCTTTGTGACCAGCGCAAGACACTGGTCAGGCAAAACGCCGTATGTTGTTTCGCGTGCATTGTAGCTGTCACTGAAGCGTGACAATATTAAATTTCAATATTTTTTTTCCAAAGTGTATTAGCAAAATATTGCAGTGCGAGTGTAAATAAAAAAAACTATCTGCAAAAGTATCTTAATTAATTTCGGTGAACTGGGAAAAGACTGTAAGCATATATATTGCAGTAATTTAATATGGATCTGTACAAAAGGTGCAAACTATTTTTTTTTTCATGTCAAAACCAAACACTCAAGCACCGACGTCTAGTCAACACTCGGCTGACGCAGAAAATACAAATTGTGTAAGACGCGTAAGACTACGTAATTTGAGGGACGTGTTATGAAATCTAGATATTTCTTCAAAATGCCGATTTTATGTAATTGAGCATTTTACAATTCCATTGGGTTGAGTGAGCACCACTAGATTAGATGAGAATTTTGATGCAGATACTGTATCTGAAAACAGAGATGATGGCGAAGGGGAGATCACGAGTGATGAGAATATGAGAAGACAATCCCTCTAAGCAGAAAGCACCACTAGATTAGATGAGAATTTTGATGCAGATTCCGTATCTTGTTTAAGTTGCGCTGAAAACAAAGATGATGGCGAGAGGGAGAGTACATATGATTAGAAACCTGAACACGGAGAAGATCACCTTTAAAGCGAAAGTGTTACATAGGGCAAGAAATACATTAGAAGAAAACTGCTGAAAGAAGTAAATAATTATGAGGACATAACGTTGCCGGAGAGATATATAACATAAGAAAGGTGCAAGTGAAAGTATGTGACTACTTTTTGTCGAGAGTTCACTGTTTGGCCTCTTGGAAAATGTCGAAAAGCAAAGCAAGTATACGCTTGGAGCATTACTGACACGCACTTCAGAAGAAACCCAATGTCTTTTGCATGAAGGCAAGAGGATACCAGTCTGCAAGAGAACGTTCCTAAATACGTTCAACATCGGGAATGGTACGCTGCAGCTGGGTTCTGGGAGAAGGGACGACGGATAAACAGCGCTCACCACATTACGAAAGAACAGCAGTGAGCAAAGTTCTGCAAGATGGGATTTCGGGATCTCCTGACACCAAATGCCATCCCATTATTGTCTCGTCTACCAAGAAGCAATATCTTGAATGACAATTCCAAAGTATCGAAGTTTACAGGGCTTATCTAGAGCGCTGTAAGGAGATGCCCAACAGGCAGTGACTGACTTTGAGAGACTCTTTCCTAGCAAAAAACCAAAAAAATTGGCTATTTTGAAGCCGCGTAAAGACAGATGTGACGTTCGAATGAGGGAGGAAGAGGCATGGAAAGCTCACAAGACTCAGGCAGATCAAGCACAGAATGCCAAAGCCGATGACAAGAAAGCNTTTTTTTTTTTTTTGTCCCACTCCTTTCTGATTGGCGCCGGTGTTTGTTAGTTGGTGTTACTTTCATTCTGGGAGTTAACATTTACTTTTTAATCTGTGATGTTATTTTGTTACTCCCTGTTTAAGCATAAACTATTTTTTTTTCATGTCAAAACCAAAGCTCAAGCAGCGACGTCTAGTCAACACTCGGCTGACGCAGAAACTACAAATTATGTAAGACGCGTAGTCTAATTTTTTAGACGTCGTAATTTGAGGGACGTGTTATGAAATCTAGATATTTCTTCAAAATGCCGATTTTAAGTTTTATGTTATTGAGCATTTTACAATTCCATTGGGTTGAGTGAGCACCACTAGATTAGATGAGAATTTTGATGCAGATACTGAAAACAGATGATGGCGAAGGGGAGATCACGAGTAATGAAAATGAGAGAAGACAATCCCTCTAAGCAGAGAGAAACAACCACTAGATTAGATTTTGATGCAGATTCCGTATCTTAAGTTGCGCTGAAAACAAAGATGATGGCGAGGGAGAGTACATATGATGAGTAGAAACTTCAACACGGAGAAGATCACTGTTAAAGCGAAAGAGAGTGAAGTGTTACATGAGGGCAAGAAATACATTAGAAGAAAACTGAATAATGACGTTGCCGGAGAGAGAGATAACATAAGAAAGGTGCAAGTGAAAGTATGTGACTACTTTTTGTCGAGAGTTCACTGGTTGGCCTCTTGGAAAATGTCGAAATGCAAAGCTTGGAGCATTACTGACATGCACTTCACAAGAAACCCAATGTCTTTTGCATGAAGGATACCAGTCTGCAAGAGGACGTTCCTAAATACGTTCAACATCGGGAATGGTACGCTGCAGCTGGGTTCTGGGAGAAGAGACGAAAGACCAGCAGTGAGCAAAGTTCTGCAAGATGGGATTTCGGGATCTCCTGGCACAAAATGCCATCCCATTATTGTCTCGTCTACCAAGAAGCAATATCTTGAATGACAATTCCAAAGTATCGCTGAAGTTTACAGGGATTATCTAGAGCGCTGTAAGGAGATGCCCAACAGGCAGTGACTGTCTGAGACTTTCCTAGCAAAAAACAAAAAAAATTGGCTATTTTGAAGCCGCGTAAAGACAGATGTAATGAAGCAACTTGGAGGAAGACACATGGAAAGCTCACAAGACTTAGGCAGATCAAGCACAGAATGCCAAAGCACAAGAAAGCAGCAGATTCTGAAGAATGTGACGTCCTCCTTACCACAATGGATTTACAGGCGGTACTCCTTGCCCAAATCTAAATGCATATTATAAAACATGTGTTCACAATTTCACTGTCTACAAGCTAGCATCCAGACGTGACGCTGAGTGTTTTCTGTGGCATGATGTAGAGGTAGGCCTCACTGCTAATGGAATTTTTTTTTTGGCGTTTTTGACAGCCTTAGTTACATCCAGGATGTCGCAAAGACATTCTGTACAGTGATGGTTGTACTTACAATAATAGGAATGCAGTCACTGCCAAAGCCATTCTTCTATTTTGTCAACCAAATGGACCAACAGTAGAACAGAAGATGGAGTGCGACTGCATTCATTCTGCATTTGAGACATTTATCTCGCGAGTCAACATAAACGATTATCCAGTGACTACACTGGCCTCACTGAAAGATCTTGTGTCTCAGGCGAAGCTTACAAGGTACACAGTTTTGAACGCACATTTTTCAAGTACTTCGATAGATGCAGCTCTAACGAGCATCCATCCAGGGAAGAAATAGGGTGACCCGCAAGTGATTGACAGACTGCCTCTTGATAGGTACAAACTCTCACATGACCAGCAGATATGGCTTGAGCTACCACATCAACGTAATGATGCCAAAATTATGCCAAAATTATGTTAGAGCCACCACCGATGAGCAGCTCAGGCAAAAACATCACGAAGATGTGATAATTGTCTCCTGGCACTTAAATGGTCAAACCCAAGGATCACAACACCTTTTACACTTTACCCCACTAAATGTGTCACCTTATCTTTTTATATCAATTTTCCGCTAATATTCTTTTATAAATACACTGAGGTATGTGTAGCTCACTGGTTTGGTTGAAGGGATGGGCTGTACTTGAGCCTAAAGCTAAGCTAGTTGGTCCAATGATTATCTTTTACTACAAAAAAAAAAAATCATGTTTCTGTATAGGAATTATACTGTATTGTTTGTCCCATCATGGAATTATTATATAAGGTGGGGCCCTTTTGAGGGAAAAGAGGAGAGAAAGAGAAAGAGTGAGAGGAGAGAGAGAGAGAGGAATAGTTGCCATAAGTAAACATCAATTCCCGTCATTTTTCAATGTGAGGGCAAAAATTCTTTATGTTGCCACCGCTAGTCTACTTGTTAAACGGACCTTACATGCTTGCACATATGAGTGGGTGGGAGAAAGAGAGAGAGAGAGAGAGAGAGAGAGAGAGAAAGAGAGAGAGGAATAGTTACCACAAATAAATTCGTGATTTGTTCAATGTGAGTGAAAAGGTATTGTTGACATTACCTGTCTACTTGTTACACGGAATGAAAGAGAAAGAGAGAGAGAGAGAGAAGAGAGACATAATAGTTGGTATAAACACCATCCCTCCTTTTTGAACTGTGAAGGAATGTTCTTTACAGATCTACTTGTTAAACGGACCTCGGATACCTAAATGCGAGAAAGCGAGAGAGAGAGAGAGACAGACAGACACAGACAGACACACAGACAGACAGACCAGACAGACAGACAGACAGACAGACAGACAGACAGACAGACAGACAGACAGACAGACAGACAGACAGAGACAGACAGACAGACAGACAGAGACAGACAGAGAGACAGAGACAGACAGAGGAAGAGGGGGGAGGGAGAGAGGGAGGGGAAAGAGAGAGAATTTGCCACAATGTACATTAATTTCCTGTGGCTTTTTTTTAAAATGACGTTACTTTAGCCTTTATCAGCCTACTCATTCGACGGGGAGGCAGAGAGAGAGAGAGAGAGAGAGAGAGAGAGAGAAAGAGAGAGAGAGAGATGCTTTAAACTTTACTTGTTAAGGTATACTTTATGGGAATGTTTGAAGTTATCAATTTCTACTTTTCACCCCAAAAATTATTAATTTTCAATTTACCTCCAGCTCATACTAAACCCCAACTTTTTCTAACCTCATGTAGTATCCAGTTTATTTCCTCAATCTGTCTCTATCTTCTAAACCCAAGTTTAGATGCGAAATTAGAAATACTCCTGACAGCGAGCTTTGTTCCGTAGCGCCATGGAGAATCGCATCAGCTCGTTAAGAAATGCGAGGTTTGATCAGAAGGGTTTCAGAACAACAAATGTCGTTATCCTTCAAATCATAGAAACCATTTAATTGTTCTCAATTTCTTTTAGGGACAACATTTCTAAGACCATTTAGAGGCATAAGGGAAAATTTCAGCTATCAGCGGGATATTTAAAAAAAATAAATCAGTTTTTCGCTTCTCCTGTAAAATTCTCCAAATCGACTACGAGGTTTGAATTGGGGGGACGACGATATTCTGGAAAATCCAAGACCGGAGTTATGGTAAACAGGTTCTCCCCCCAAATTTTCCCGTTTCCGGCGTCCTCCCCACGTGGTGCCAAACAGCGCCGACGGTTTGAAAAACAGACGGAACTGTGGATAGAAAAAGGCAATAAAACTGGACACTCCCAGTGCCTCTAACCGCAGTACAAGCGTGTGAACGGGACGTTTAGCGCGTGTGTATTACACCACCGCTGATAAANNNNGGGGGGGGGGGAAGAAAATGCGCACGGGCTCGATAAAAGCATTTTGACAGCAGTGTGTACAGTAACGCATCTGGCCCAGTGCACCGTGACGGATAGAGGTATACGTATAAGGCTGCCCTCGTTCCCCGAGTGCTCGCTCGCTCGCATACGGTTGACGGGAGATTAAACGGACGATTGGTATCTCCAAACGCAGTAAAACGATGTTTCAACATTTTCCCTTCTGTAACTTTACAGACGTGGTTAGTCATTTATAGGGGTTCCTCCATTCGTGGTTCCACCAAAAAAATGGGGAAGCGTTCATCTCCTCGCACGCCGGTATACCGGCGCATGGAACATTTGGGACGCTTTTCAGTCCCGCCGGTATACCGGATTAGGGAGGTGATATGGGTGATGAAAGGTCAGATTCGTGCTGCCTTCGATGTTTATTGCTGCTAGGCGTAACCTAGTTTGTTCAACCAATGCCTCGAAACAAGCATTGCCACTTGAAAATAGGAAACATTGAAGATGGAGAATTTTTTCTCCTTTTTCCGAAACTTTAGAAATTTCCGAAATACAACTAATTTAAGACCATGCAGTCAAGAACGTTTTGGTAATGGTGCTACGCAGTCAAGAATTTTGTGGTACAGCAGAATTTTACAGAATTCCTGCTAAGCAAAAAAAAAAAATGATCGATATTAATGCCTGCAGCAACTAGTAGCAACGCAGCGCAATATCAGTGAATAAGCAAACGAGGCCGAAAATTTCAATAGTTATGTCGGATGTTCTTGCCTAATCTATAGACATAGAGAATATCAAAATAATATATTTATATTACCACTCAGAAAGGCATACACATTCATCTATCCACAAATCCACAACTATACCAATACACACACACACACACACACACTATACAAACACGTGTGTCACGCTCAAACACCTGCACAGTCATGCCCGGTGCCCATACATATTACAATAAAACCATATAGAACATGCCCTTGATCTACTTATTATTGAGGTACACGATATACTTGTTAATACGTGCCTCATTAATGAAATGATAGAATGATAATGTCCGTGCACGTGAAATTCAGTCTTAATACCAAAGTAAGACACTTATTAAATGAAACAACACAATATCGAGGTTCCTCTACCTCTTTACTAGGTGTGAAATCATATGCGCGAATTCGTTCCTTGATATACTTTTTCCATGCATCAAGGGGCATTTGATACATTTAATGAAATGATAATTACAAAATTTTTTATAACAAGGTTGGATTCGGGCATCTAATGATAAGATTACACAGATCTTTCCCTCTTCCACCGTCTTTCCCTCTTCCCCTTCCATAGTGCTATGGATTACATTGATTTCGTGGGTATACCCTACAGAACAGTTGTTTGGTCATTAAATTTTAGCGCCAGGAACGTCATTTTCTCCATGCTCGACATAGAGCTGGTCACTAGCCTCGGCCAGTGTTATGCCCTCATATATGCATTTTCCCCCAGCCTCGGCAGGTGCCCTCCGTAGCCGGTTATCGGACACAGCGATCCGAGGTTCACGCGGAAGATCCGAAGAATTCTATAAAGCCACAGAATAGTTACTACTGTACTATACTAAAAGTCCCCACTAACCCTAGTTAGGTTCTGGGTTTAGTACTGCCCACTCCAGGGTACATTGTCTCAATTGCTCCACTTACTTCACCTCCCACTCCATGTCTGTAAGCAAGCATGAGGAAAATGCTATTGTGGTCAAGGGGATTTATTTGTTGTTAATGCCTTTAGGTAAGGGTGACACTTAAATTTATCGCCGTCCTGTCTGTTAGAAATGAGAACAAAAACGCGGGTGAATGAATTAGATGTTTGCCGTTCTGTTTTGTACTAAAGATTCCCGACGGTTCCTGAGTGTGTGGTGTTTTACCCGGAAACTATGCAGTGTTTTCATCACCTTTTTTCAGCTCTCTATACAACATCAAGACCATTGTTAGGTCTATTTAGAGTGCGAAGGGCAATCTTTTGCGAAGGGGAGTGTTGTTACAAGGTGAATAAAACAGGCAAAACTCAATTAGATCTAGTTACGTTGATCAACAGTGAATTTTCGTTCAGAACAAGAGAAAAGATTTTACGATCAGCCTGAAAAGCATTCTTTTATTACACTAATGGAGTAAAACAAACGTAAATTCTCAGTGTTTTTGCGCCTCAGTTGTCGAATTTCTTCCTGCGCAAAAACCTTATCGTGAAATACGGGTTTAGCGCACGCAGAAATCAATAAGTAGTCTAGCTCGCGGTCCTGCGCAAAAGTCCTAACGCGTATTTCACGATACGGCTTTTGCGCAGCCTCCATTAACGGCAATATTTGTTACGGTTTTTGCATCCTAATTAATAATTAGGTCAGTAATTGAAATACTCGGAAATGGACTTCTTAGAAGCATGCAGCACACGAAACAATTGTAAAAAAGTAAAATTCATAATATTTCGAGTTACGGTCTTTGCGTAGGCACCCCTCGACACACACACACACACACACACACACACACACACACACACACACACACACACACACACACACACACACACACACACACACAC
>JAWQUT010001147.1:0-38859 GCA_033807755.1 Ellobium chinense | reverse complement strand
ACACACACACACACACACACACACACACACACACACACACACACACACACTCGCGCATCACACACACACACATACATACATATACACACACATACACACACACGAGATATTATATCATTAATGGTTTATATCCGTCAGCGGATGACATGATAATGAAATTATGTTTCATCTTCTATTGGTGGGAAGTAGAGTGATTTTGGAAAAGATTGATATTATCTACTGGTTATGGTGAGTTATCCTGTCGATTCGATGATTAATTAAAAAGCAGGGTGTCAGTGGTTTGGATAAAACAAAGGGGCAGGTTGATTGTAAACGATGTAGCAATACTGTTTCTTTATTTGTTTACAATAATTTTGGGTTTGTTCGCTCCTATTTATGGATCCGGGGTGTCTGTTTATCCGCTTAAAATCTGAATCAACAAGTATTGAAAATTCATGGTTCACCCATGAGCAATATTGTGAGCATAGCATCACTCAGGGTCACTTTTTTCAAATCAAGACGGATAAACGCAGGGCCGTAGAAACCATGTCGCTCCTGTCCCCCCGCCCCCAACCATCCAAAAACCCGTTGCTTGTATTTGAATTAAGAGCCCTTTGTTCCGACCAAACTAAGTGCAATTTGTAATGACTGGTATGGTCATGGGAATGGAGTTTCTGAAATGTATTTTGTTAGGAGGTAATTGTGAATATAATTAATATAGATACTGTATACGACGATAGTGAGTGAGTGAAAGAGACAGAGAGAGAGAGCGTAAGAAAGAGAAAACGAAAACCGGATGGAAACGGATTGAAACGGATTAAACCGGTTTGAACCAGATAAAACCAGTTTAAACGAGATCAAACCAGTTTAAAGAGGTCTAAACCAGACAGACAGACAAAATAAATCAAACCGGTTTGAACCGAATTAAACTGGATTGGGCTTGAACCGGTTCCAACAGGATTGAACGTGTAAAACCAAACCGATTTGATCTGGTTTAAACCGATTTAAACTGGTTTGATCTGGTTTAAAGTGGTTTGATCTGGTTCTAACTGGTTCTATCCCATTTAATCCGTCTGTCTGTCTGTCTGTCTGTCTGTCTGTCTGTCTGTCTGTCTGTCTGTCTGTCTTTATTTCGTTACGTAGGTGTATGCTGAGAAAGGCTGTGACTAGTCTGTAGGTCTGGAGTCACCACTGTGCTCAAATTATATACTTTCAGTTAGATTTTACTTTACATGAAAAGGTGGTCCAAATTAGTATTCTTTTGGAGACCTGCTGCTCGCACAATCTGAAACCGCTTTGACCCTTGAAAAGAGATGCATGCCTAAAATCTTTATTTCACAAATTCACTGATTTATCTCACAATTTTGCGGTGTAGTTTTATGCTCTACGATTATTCCTACACAAATTGTCCAATTGTTTACTTCGCTATTCTCAACTCCCATAGTCGACATCATTTTTGTCAAATACTCCTGCAAGTTTTTCCACCCCACTTCTTGATTTGGGTGTTCAATATGATCTAGTAATCTAGTCCCTTTACAGAGGGCAGGTGCCTAGTAGTTCTGGCTTGGTAAAACTGGAGAGATTACCAACAAAATAAAGCCATATAAAGGGAAAGAGCAAAAGAAATCAGTCAAATATTAAAACTGACACAATCAAAGAGAAATAACTGGAAATCTTCATTTAACCGTTTCCTACAGTCATCTTTAAAAGACCCACATATCCATCAAAAATTCTACTTTTAAGTGCAGCATATTCCACTCTAAAAGGAAAGGTTTTTGGCCAATATTTTAAAAAGTTTGGCCTAAAAGTGCATAAATTTCTGGCCAACATGTTTACTTGCCAGTTTCGCATTTTAAAGCTAAAAATAATTTAGAATTTTTGGTGGGTTTTCAGAAAATACCAATTCGGCCTCCCCTTATTAAAAAACATAGTGATCAAAAATCCTACTTGCCAGTGTAGCATATTCCAGTCTGAAAATGAAACCTTTTGGCCAATTTGAGAAAAAAATACAATTTGGCCTGAATTTTCAAAGTTGTCCATTTCCCAGTTTGGCATTTGAAGCAAAGAAAAAAAAATGAAGATATTGGAATGGTGTTCAGAAAATATGTTTTCGGCCTAATATTATCCTACTTGCCAGTAGCCCTTTTTTGCCGATAAAAAAAATACAATTTCGCCTGACAATGCATAAAATTCTGGCTTGTCCACTTGCCAGTTTGGAAATTTAAAGCCAAAAACTAGTTTTTTTCACATGTTTTAAAGAAATACGGATTTCAATACTATTAATTATAAAAAAAACACGGCCGTCAAAAATTCTTTTTCCCAGTCTAGCATTTTCTAGTCTTAAAATTAAGATTTTTGGCCAATTTTACACAAAATAGAGTTTGGTCTAAATGAATAAAATTCGGGCCACAAAGTTGTCCACTTGCCATTTCGGTATTTTGATGCAAAAAGAAAAAACAGAAAGATTTTTATAGGTTTTTCAGACAATACCAATTTCGCCACTAATAATAATTTTAAAAAATGCCTATCAGAAATCCTACTTGCTTGTGTATATTCTAAAGTCTGAAAATAAAGATTTTTGGTCAAAAAAGAAATACAATATGGTCTCAAAGTGAATAAAATTCTGGCTACAAAATTGTCCCCTTCCCAGTTTAATATTTTAAAGGCAAAGAACTTGAATTTTCATTCCGGGTTTTCAGAAAAAGCCAATTCGTCCTACTATTGTTTAAAAAATATGACCATCAAAAATCCTACCCCACTAGTGTAGCATTTTCTAGCCTTCAAAATAAGAATTTTGGGCAGCTTTTTAAAAACAAAAATCACTTTGGCCCAAAGTGCATAAAAGTTTGGCCACAAACTGGTCCACTTACCAGTTTGTCATTTTGAAGCATAAAAAAAAACAACGATATTTCGCGGGTTTTCCCAAAACATCAGTTCGGCCTCCTATTAGTAGAAACACTTGGCCATCCTAGTGTAGGATTATCCAGTTAAAAAAAAAAGATTTTTGGCCAATTTAACAAAAAATATATAATTTCTCCTGAAAATCCATAAAGCTCTGGCCAAAACATTATCCATTTGACAGTTTGGAATTCTAAAGGCAACGAACTAATATCTTTCTTCGGGTTTTCAAAACATAAGAATTCAACCTACTAGTTATTAAAAAAAGATGGCCATTAAAAATTCTACTTGCGAGTGTAGCACATTCTAGCCCTAAAATCGATGTTTGGAGAATTAAAAAAAAAACAAAACCAAAAACAATTTCTTCTGAAAATTCATAAGATTCTGGCCACAAATTAGTCCACTGGTCATTTTGATATTTTGAAGCCGAAAAATGTAGATTTTTGGCGGGTTTTCTTAAACAAATCAAGTGTGGCTATATCTATTTAAAAAAAAACAAAAACACGTTCATAAAAAAAACACGATTTCCAAATACTATTAATTAAAAATAAATGGTCATCAAAAATCCTACTTGCCAGTGTAGACTTTTTTAACATCAAAATAAAGATTTTGGGCTAAATTAAGAAAAAATACAATTTGTTTGAAAATACGTAAAATTTTGGAGACAAAATTCTCGAATTGCCTCTTTGACATTTTGAAAGGAAATAAATGTTTTGTCACAGTTTCAAAGAATACAAATTCGGCCTACTGTTAATTAAAAAAAAACATGGCCATCAAATATCGTACTTTGTATTGTAGCAGTTTCGAGCCTCAAAATAACGATTTTTAGCAAATTAACAAAAAAATACAGTTTGGCCTCAAAAAGCATAAAATTGCCCACAAAGTTGTCCACTTCCGAAAGAGGTATTTTCAAGCCAAAAAATTTAGGATTTTTAGCGGTTTTTCAAAAAATACCAATTTGGCATACTATTTTTAAGAAACCTGGCCATCAAAAATCCTACTTCGTAGTGTACATTGAAAATAAAGAATTTTTTCCAATTTACAAAAAATACAATGTCACATGAAAATGCATACATATATGACCACAAAGTTGTTCACGGGCACTTTGGCATTTGAAAGAAAGAAAAACAAGATTTTAGGAGGCTTTTCAGAAAATACGAATTCGGTCTAGTATTAATAAAAAGGGTGGACAATCAAAAATCCTACTTGCCAGCATAGCACATTCCAATCTGTAAATAACGATTTATGGCCAATTTAAAAAATACAATTTGGCCCGAATATGCATAAAATTCTGGACACAAAGTTGTCAACTTGCCAATTTGGCATTTTGAAGCAAAAAATCCAATATCTTTTTTGGGGTTTTCAAAGCATACTGTTAATTTTTTAAAAATGTCCATCACAAATCATACTTGGTAGTCTGGCATTTTTGAGTCTCAAAATAAAGAATTTTGCTCAATTAAAAAAAAAAAAAAGAAATTGGCGTAATGATGCAGAAATTTCGGCCAAAAAGTTGTTCATTTGCCAGTTTGGCATTTGAAACAAAAAAAATGAAGATTTTGGGAAAGTCTTCAGGAAATACGTATTCGACCTAGTATTATTATAAAATAAGGTCATCAAGAATCCTACTTAAGAGTATAGCACATTGTAATGTGTAAATAAAAAAATGTTTTCCCAATTATAAAGAAAAATAGAATTTGGCCTGAAAATGCATAAGATTCTGGCCAAATAGTTGTCCACTTGGTACCTTGACATTTTGAATCATAAAAAATGAAGTTTTTTTGGTGGGTTTTCAAAAAATACCAATTTGACCTACTATTATTTTCTTTTTAATGGCCATCAAAAATCCAACCTCTCAGTGTAGCATAAAAAAAAGTATGAAAATAAAGATTTTTGGGGGCTAAATTTTAAAAAAATATATAATTTGGCCTGAAAATATATAAAATTCGGGCGAGAAATTTCTGAAATTCCCACAATTGGAATTTTTTTAAAATTTGAAAATAATTTAGAATTTTTGACGGGTTTTCAGAAAATACCAATTCGGCCTCCTCTTATTAAGAAACATAGTGATCAAAAATCCTACTTGCCAGTGTTGCATATTCCAGTCTGAAAATGAAACCTTTTGGCCAATTAAAAAAAAATACAATTTGGCCTAAATTTTCATAAATCTCTAGCCACAAAGTTGTCCATTTGCCAGTTTGGCATTTGAAGCAAAAAAAAAAAAATGAAGATTTTGGGATGGTGTTCAGAAAATACGTTTTCGGCCTAATATTATCTTACTTGCCAGTAGACTTTTTTGCTAATTAAAAAAAATACAATTTCGCCTGATAATGCATAAAATTCTGGCCATAAATTTGTCCACTTGCCAGTTTGGAATTTTAAAGCCAAAAACTACTTGTATTTTTTTTCGAGTTCTCAAAACATACCAATTCAACCTACTATTAATTTTAAAAAGATGCCATTAAAAACCCTACTTGCTAGTCTAGCATGTTCTAGCCCATAACATAAGATGTTTAGCCAATTAAAACAAAACAAACTACAATTTGGCCTCAAAATGCATCAAATTCTGCCCACAAATTGTGCAATTTCCAGTTTAATATCTCAAAGCGCAAAAATTGAACATTTTTTCCGAGTCGTCAGAAAACGCTAATTCGTTGTACTATTATTTAAAAATATGGCAGACAAAAATCCTACCTCCTAGCGTCGCATTTTCTTAAAATTAACATTTTTTGGCCAATTAAAAAAAAATACAGTTTGGCCTAAAATGCATAAAATTCTGGCCACAAAGTTGTCCATTTGCCAGATTGGCATTTGAAAATAAAAAAAAATGAAGGTTTTGAGAGGGTGTTCAGAAAACAGGCATTCGGCCTAGCATTATTAAAAACAGGTGGCTGAAAAAATCCTACTTATAAGTACAGCAAGTTCCAATCTGTATATAAAGCGTTGTGTCCAATTTTAAAAGAACACAATTTCCATTAAAAATGCATAAAGGTCTGGCCGCAAATTTTTCCACTTGCCAGTCTGACAATTTAAAGTAAAAAAAAACAAAAGTATTTGTTTAGGGTTTTCAAAACACACGAACTCAACGTACTATTAAGGAAAAAAACATGGCCATTAAAAATCCCACTTGCCAGCCTAACGTTTTCTTGCCTCAAAATAACGATTTTTTGGCAATTTAAAAAAAATTTGGCCTGAAAGTGCATACAATTCTGGTCACAAAGTTGTCCACTTGCCAGTTTGGCATCTCTAGGCAAAAGAAAAAAAATTAAGATTTTTTTTACAGTTTTACAGGTCCTTAGAGAATACCAATTAAAATTTTTCACAGGTTTTGAAGAAATACGAATTTGAATACTGTTAATTAAAAAAAAAACTGCCGTCAAAAATTCTTTTTCCCAGTCTAGCATTTTCTAGTCTTAAAATTATGATTTTTGGCCAATTTTACACAAAAAAAGAGTTTGGTCTAAATGAATAAAATTCGGGCCACAAAGTTGTCCACTTGCCATTTCGGTATTTTGTAGCAAAAAGGAAAAACAGAAAGATTTTTATAGGTTTTTCAGACAATACCAATTTCGCCACTAATAATGATAAAAAACATGCCTATCACAAATCCTACTTGCTAGTGTATATTCTAAAGTCTGAAAATAAAGATTTTTGGTCAAAAAAGAAATACAATATGGTCTTAAAGTGAATAAAATGCTGGCTACAAAATTGTCCCCTTTCCAGTTTAATATTTTAAAGGCAAAGAACTTGAAAAAAAATATAATTTCTCCTGAAAATCCATAAAATTCTGGTCAAAACCTTCTCCATTTGGCAGTTTGGAATTCTGAAGCCAACGAACTAATATGTTTCTTCGGGTTTTCAAAATTCAACCTACGAGTTATTAAAAAAAGATAGCCATTAAAAATTCTTATTGCGAGTGTAGCACATTCCAGCCTTAAAATAGATGTTTGGAGAATTTTAAAAAAAAAACAAACAAAAAAAAATTTCTTCGGAAAATTCATAAGATTCTGGCCACAAATTAGTCCACTAGTCAGTTTGATATTTTGAAGCCGAAAAATGTAGATTTTTCGCGGGTTTTCTTAAAATATCAAGTGTGGCTATATCTATTTTTATGCCCAAAATGCATAAAAGTTTGGCCACAAAGTGGTCCACTTACCAGTTTATCATTTTGAAGCATAAAAAAAAAAAAAAGATTTTTCGCGGGTTTTCCCAAAATATCAGTTTGGCGTTCCTATTAGTACAAAAACTTGGCCATCCTAGTGTAGGATTTTCCAGTTAAAAAAAAAGATTTTTAGCCAATTTAACAAAAAATATATAATTTCTCCTGAAAATCCAGTTTGGAATTCTGGAGCCAACGAACTAATATCTTTCTTCGGTTTTTCAAAACATAAGAATTCAACCTATTAGTTATTAAAAAACGATGGCCTTTAAAACTTCTACTTGCGAGTGTAGCACATTCTGGCCCTAAAATAGATGTTTGGAGAATTAAAAAAAAAACAAAAAACAATTTCTTCTGAAAAGTCATAAGATTCTGTCCACAAATTAGTCCACTGGTCAGTTTGATATTTTGAAGCCGAAAAATGTAGATTTTTGGCGGGTTTTCTTAAAAAAATCAAGTGTGGCTATATCTATTTAACAAAAAACACGTTCATAAAAAAAAATACGATTTCCAAATACTATTAATTAAAAACAAATGGCCATCAAAAATCCTACTTGCCAGTGTAGACTTTTTTAACATCAAAATAAAGATTTTTGGCTAAATTAAGAAAAATACAATTTGTCTGAAAATTTTGGAGACAAAATTCTCGAACTGCCTCTTTCACATTTTGAAAGGAAAAAAATGTTTTGTCACAGTTTCAAAGAATACAAATTCGGCCTACTGTTTATTAAAAAAAAACATGGCCATCAAATATCGTACTTTATATTGTTGCAGTTTTGAGCCTCAAAATAACGATTAACTGTATTAACAAAATAATACAGTTTGGCCTCATAAAGCATAAAATTGGCCACAAAGTTGTCCACTTGCCAATGAGGTATTTTCAAGCCAAAAAATTTAAGATTTTTAGCGGTTTTTCAGAAAATACCAATTCGGCCTACTATTTTTAAGAAACCTGGCCATCAAAAATCCTACTTCGTAGTGTACATTGAAAATAAAGAATTTTTCCAACTTACAAAAAATACAATGTCATATGAAAATGCATACATATCTGACCACAAAGTTGTTCACGGGCACTTTGGCATTTGAAAGAAAGAAAAAGAAGGTTTTAGGAGGGTTTTCAGAAAATACGTATTCGGTCTAGTATTATTAAAAAAGGGTGGACAATCAAAAATCCTACTTGCCAGCATAGTACATTCCAATCTGTTAAGAACGATTTTTGGCCAATTTAAAAAATACAATTTGACCTGAATATGCATAAAATTCTGGACACAAAGTTGTCAACTTGCCAATTTGGCATTTTGAAGCCAAAAATCCAATATCTTTTTTGGAGTTTTCAAAACATACGAATTAAACCTACTGTTAATTTTTTAAAAATGTCCATCACAAATCCTACTTCGTAGTCTGGCATTTTTGAGTCTCAGAATAAAGAATTTTGCCCAATTTAAAAAAAAAAAGAAATTGGCGTAATGATGCTGAAATCTCGGCCAAAAAGTTGTTCACTTGCCAGTTTGGCATTTGAAACAAAAAAATGAAGATTTTGGGAAAGTCTTCAGGAAATACGTATTCGACCTAGTATTATTACAAAATATGGTCATCAAGAATCCTACTTAAGAGTATAGCACATTGTAATGTGTAAATAAAAATGTTTCCCAATTATAAAGAAAAATGCAATTTGGCCTAAAAATGCATAAGATTCTGGCCAAATAGTTGTCCACTTGGTACCTTGACATTTTGAATCATAAAAAATGAAGATTTTTTGGTGGGTTTTCAGAAAATACCAATTTGGCCTACTATTATCTTTTTTTAATGGCCATAAAAAATCCTACCTCCCAGTGGAGCATAAAAAAAAAGTATGAAAATAAAGATTTTTTTGGGCTAAATTTAAAAAAATATATAATTTGGCCTGAAAATGCATAAAATTTGGGCCAGAATTTTCTGAAATTACCACTATTAAAATTTTTTTAAAATTCAAAAATAATTTAGAATTTTTTACGGGTTTTCAGAAAATACCAATTCGGCCTCCTCTTATTAAAAAACATAGTCATCAAAAATCCTACTTGCCAGTGTCGGATATTCCAGTCTGAAAATGAAACCTTTTGGCCAATTAAAAAAAAAATACAATGTGGCCTGAATTTTCATAAATATCTAGCCACAAAGTTGTCCATTTGCCAGTTTGGCATTTGAAGCAAAAAAAAAAAATGAAGATTTTTACCTTTTCAGCCTACTTTTATCCTACTTGCCAGTAGACTTTTTTGCCAATTAAAAAAAATACAATATCGCCTGATAATTCATAAAATTCTGGCCATAAATTTGTCCACTTGCCACTTTGGAATTTTAAAGCCAAAAACTAGTTGTATTTTTTTTTCGAGTTTTCAAAACATACCAATTCAACCTACTATTAATTTTAAAAAGATGGCCATTAAAAACCCTACTTGCTAGTCTAGTATGTTCTAGCCTCAAAAATAAGATGTTTGTTTGGCCAATTTAAAAAACAAACAACTACAATTTCGCCTAAAAATGCATCAAATTCTGCCCACAAATTGTGCAATTTCCAGTCGAATATTTTAAAGCCCAAAAATTGAACATTTTTTCCGAGTCTTCAGAAAAGGCTAATTCGTTAACCCTAACCCTAACCTTAACCCTAACCCTAATCCTAACCAAAACCCTGAATCTACCCTGTTCAGAAAATACGTTTTCGGCCTACTATTATTATACTTGCCAGTAGACTTTTTTGCCGATTAAAAAAAAATACAATTTCGCCTGACAATGCATAAAATTCTGGCCATAAATTTGTCCACTTGCTAGTTTGGAATGTTAAAGCCAAAAACTAGTTTTTTTCACATGTTTTAAAGAAATACGGATTTCAATACTATTAATTAAAAAAAAAAACACGGCCGTCAAAAATTCTTTTTCCCAGTCTATTATTTTCTAGTCTTAAAATTAAGATTTTTGGCCAATTTTACACAAAATAGAGTTTGGTCTAAATGAATAAAATTCGGGCCACAAAGTTGTCCACTTGCCATTTCGGTATTTTGAAGCAAAAAGAAAAAACAGAAAGATTTTTATAGGTTTTTCAGACAATACCAATTTCGCCACTAATAATAATTTTAAAAAATGCCTATCAGAAATCCTACTTACTAGTGTATATTCGAAAGTCTGAAAATAAAGATTTTTGGTCAAAAAAGAAATACAATATGGTCTTAAAGTGAATAAAATGCTGGCTACAAAATTGTCCCCTTTCCAGTTTAATATTTTAAAGGCAAAGAACTTGAAAAAAAATATAATTTCTCCTGAAAATCCATAAAATTCTGGTCAAAACCTTCTCCATTTGGCAGTTTGGAATTCTGAAGCCAACGAACTAATATGTTTCTTCGGGTTTTCAAAATTCAACCTACGAGTTATTAAAAAAAGATAGCCATTAAAAATTCTTATTGCGAGTGTAGCACATTCCAGCCTTAAAATAGATGTTTGGAGAATTTTAAAAAAAAAACAAACAAAAAAAAATTTCTTCGGAAAATTCATAAGATTCTGGCCACAAATTAGTCCACTAGTCAGTTTGATATTTTGAAGCCGAAAAATGTAGATTTTTCGCGGGTTTTCTTAAAATATCAAGTGTGGCTATATCTATTTTTATGCCCAAAATGCATAAAAGTTTGGCCACAAAGTGGTCCACTTACCAGTTTATCATTTTGAAGCATAAAAAAAAAAAAAAGATTTTTCGCGGGTTTTCCCAAAATATCAGTTTGGCGTTCCTATTAGTACAAAAACTTGGCCATCCTAGTGTAGGATTTTCCAGTTAAAAAAAAAGATTTTTAGCCAATTTAACAAAAAATATATAATTTCTCCTGAAAATCCAGTTTGGAATTCTGGAGCCAACGAACTAATATCTTTCTTCGGTTTTTCAAAACATAAGAATTCAACCTATTAGTTATTAAAAAACGATGGCCTTTAAAACTTCTACTTGCGAGTGTAGCACATTCTGGCCCTAAAATAGATGTTTGGAGAATTAAAAAAAAAACAAAAAACAATTTCTTCTGAAAAGTCATAAGATTCTGTCCACAAATTAGTCCACTGGTCAGTTTGATATTTTGAAGCCGAAAAATGTAGATTTTTGGCGGGTTTTCTTAAAAAAATCAAGTGTGGCTATATCTATTTAACAAAAAACACGTTCATAAAAAAAAATACGATTTCCAAATACTATTAATTAAAAACAAATGGCCATCAAAAATCCTACTTGCCAGTGTAGACTTTTTTAACATCAAAATAAAGATTTTTGGCTAAATTAAGAAAAATACAATTTGTCTGAAAATTTTGGAGACAAAATTCTCGAACTGCCTCTTTCACATTTTGAAAGGAAAAAAATGTTTTGTCACAGTTTCAAAGAATACAAATTCGGCCTACTGTTTATTAAAAAAAAACATGGCCATCAAATATCGTACTTTATATTGTTGCAGTTTTGAGCCTCAAAATAACGATTAACTGTATTAACAAAATAATACAGTTTGGCCTCATAAAGCATAAAATTGGCCACAAAGTTGTCCACTTGCCAATGAGGTATTTTCAAGCCAAAAAATTTAAGATTTTTAGCGGTTTTTCAGAAAATACCAATTCGGCCTACTATTTTTAAGAAACCTGGCCATCAAAAATCCTACTTCGTAGTGTACATTGAAAATAAAGAATTTTTCCAACTTACAAAAAATACAATGTCATATGAAAATGCATACATATCTGACCACAAAGTTGTTCACGGGCACTTTGGCATTTGAAAGAAAGAAAAAGAAGGTTTTAGGAGGGTTTTCAGAAAATACGTATTCGGTCTAGTATTATTAAAAAAGGGTGGACAATCAAAAATCCTACTTGCCAGCATAGTACATTCCAATCTGTTAAGAACGATTTTTGGCCAATTTAAAAAATACAATTTGACCTGAATATGCATAAAATTCTGGACACAAAGTTGTCAACTTGCCAATTTGGCATTTTGAAGCCAAAAATCCAATATCTTTTTTGGAGTTTTCAAAACATACGAATTAAACCTACTGTTAATTTTTTAAAAATGTCCATCACAAATCCTACTTCGTAGTCTGGCATTTTTGAGTCTCAGAATAAAGAATTTTGCCCAATTTAAAAAAAAAAAGAAATTGGCGTAATGATGCTGAAATCTCGGCCAAAAAGTTGTTCACTTGCCAGTTTGGCATTTGAAACAAAAAAATGAAGATTTTGGGAAAGTCTTCAGGAAATACGTATTCGACCTAGTATTATTACAAAATATGGTCATCAAGAATCCTACTTAAGAGTATAGCACATTGTAATGTGTAAATAAAAATGTTTCCCAATTATAAAGAAAAATGCAATTTGGCCTAAAAATGCATAAGATTCTGGCCAAATAGTTGTCCACTTGGTACCTTGACATTTTGAATCATAAAAAATGAAGATTTTTTGGTGGGTTTTCAGAAAATACCAATTTGGCCTACTATTATCTTTTTTTAATGGCCATAAAAAATCCTACCTCCCAGTGGAGCATAAAAAAAAAGTATGAAAATAAAGATTTTTTTGGGCTAAATTTAAAAAAATATATAATTTGGCCTGAAAATGCATAAAATTTGGGCCAGAATTTTCTGAAATTACCACTATTAAAATTTTTTTAAAATTCAAAAATAATTTAGAATTTTTTACGGGTTTTCAGAAAATACCAATTCGGCCTCCTCTTATTAAAAAACATAGTCATCAAAAATCCTACTTGCCAGTGTCGGATATTCCAGTCTGAAAATGAAACCTTTTGGCCAATTAAAAAAAAAATACAATGTGGCCTGAATTTTCATAAATATCTAGCCACAAAGTTGTCCATTTGCCAGTTTGGCATTTGAAGCAAAAAAAAAAAATGAAGATTTTTACCTTTTCAGCCTACTTTTATCCTACTTGCCAGTAGACTTTTTTGCCAATTAAAAAAAATACAATATCGCCTGATAATTCATAAAATTCTGGCCATAAATTTGTCCACTTGCCACTTTGGAATTTTAAAGCCAAAAACTAGTTGTATTTTTTTTTCGAGTTTTCAAAACATACCAATTCAACCTACTATTAATTTTAAAAAGATGGCCATTAAAAACCCTACTTGCTAGTCTAGTATGTTCTAGCCTCAAAAATAAGATGTTTGTTTGGCCAATTTAAAAAACAAACAACTACAATTTCGCCTAAAAATGCATCAAATTCTGCCCACAAATTGTGCAATTTCCAGTCGAATATTTTAAAGCCCAAAAATTGAACATTTTTTCCGAGTCTTCAGAAAAGGCTAATTCGTTGTAGTATTATTAAAAAATATGACAGGCAAAAATCCTACCTCTTAGTGTAGGATTTTCTTAAAATTAACATGTTACAGTTTGGTCTAAAATGCATAAAATTCTGGCCACAAAGTTGTCAATTTGCCAGATTGGCATTTAAAAATAAAAAAAATGAAGGTTTTGAGAGGGTGTTCATAAAACAGGCATTCGGCCTAGCATTATTAAAAAAAGGTGGCCGAAAAAATCCTACTTATCAGTACAGCACATTCCAATCTGTAAATAAAGCGTTTTGTCCAGTTTTAAAAGAACACAATTCCCATTAAAAATGCATAAAATTCTGGCCGGAAATTTTTCCACTTGCCAGTCTGACAATTTAAAGTAAAAAAAAAAAAAAAAGTATTTGTTTAGGGTTTTCGAAACACGAACTCAACGTACTATTAAGGAAAAAAACATGGCCATTAAAAATCCTACTTGCCAGCCTAACGTTTTCTTGCCTCAAAATAAAGATTTTTTGGTAATTAAAAAAAATTTGGCCTAAAAGTGCATACAATTCTGGTCACAAAGTTGTCCACTTGCCAGTTTGGCATCTTTAGGCAAAAAAAAAATGATTTTTTTATAGTTTTACAGGTCCTTAGAGAATACCAATTAAAATTTTTCACAGGTTTTGAAGAAATACGAATTTGAATACTATTAATTAAAAAAAAAACGGCCGTCAAAAATTCTTTTTCCAAGTCTAGCATTTTCTAGTCTTAAAATTAAGATTTTTGGCCAATTTTACACAAAATAGAGTTTGGTCTAAATGAATAAAATTCGGGCCACAAAGTTGTCCACTTGCCATTTCGGTATTTTGAAGCAAAAAGAATAAACAGAAAGATTTTTATAGGTTTTTCAGACAATACCAATTTCGCCACTAATAATAATAAAAAAAATGCCTATGAGAAATCCTATTTGCTAGTGTATATTCTAAAGTCTGAAAATATATCGATTTTTGGTCAAAAAAGAAATACAATATGGTCTCAAAGTGAATAAAATTCTGGCTACAAAATTGTCCCCTTCCCAGTTTAATATTTTAAAGGCAAAGAACTTGAATTTTTATTCCGGGTTTTCAGAAAACGCCAATTCGTCCTACTATTGTTTCAAAAATATGACCATCAAAAATCCTACCCCACTAGTGTAGCATTTTCTAGCCTTGAAAATAAGAATTTTGGCCCGCCTTTTTTAAAAAAAAAAATCACTTTGGCCCAAAGTGCATAAAAGTTTGGCCACAAACTGGTCCACTTACCAGTTTGTCATTTTGAAGCTTAAAAAAAAAAATTTCGCGGGTTTTCCCAAAATACCAGTTCCGCCTCCTATTAGTAAAAACACTTGGCCATCCTAGTGTAGGATTTTCCAGTTAAAAAAAAAGATTTTTGGCCAATTTAACAAAAAATATTTAATTTCTCCTGAAAATCCATAAAATTCTGGCCAAAACCTTGTCCATTTGGCAGTTTGGAATTCAGAAGCCAACGAACTAATATCTTTCTTCGGATTTTCAAAACATAAGAATTCAACCTACTAGTTATTAAAAAAAGATTGCCATTATAAATTCTACTTGAGAGGGTAGCACATTCTAGCCTTAAAATAGATGTTTGGAGAATTAAAAAAAAAAAACAACAAAAAACAATTTCTTCTAAAAATTCATAAGATTCTTGCCACAAATTAGTCCACTAGTCAGTTTGATATTTTGAAGCCGAAAAATGTAGATTTTTGGCGGGTTTTCTTAAAATATCAAGTGTGGCTATATCTATTTTTAAAAAATCACTTTGGCCCAAAATGCATAAAAGTTTGGCCACAAAGTGGTCCACTTACCAGTTTGTCATTTTGAAGCATACAAAACAAAAAAAAAAGATTTTTCGCGGGTTTTCCCAAATAAAAAATTGGTGTTCCTATTAGTAAACAAACTTGGCCATCCTAGTGTAGGATTTTCCAGTTAAAAAAAAGATTTTTAGCCAATTTAACAAAAAATATATAATTTCTCCTGAAAATCCATAAAATTCTGGCCACAAACTTGTCCAAAAAATATATAATTGCTCCTGAAAATCCAGTTTGGAATTCTGAAGCCAACGAACTAATATCTTTCTTCGGTTTTTCAAAACATAAGAATTCAACCTACTAGTTACTAAAAAAAGATGGCCATTAAAAATTCTACTTGCGAATGTAGCACATTCTAGCCTTAAAATAGATGTTTGGAGAATTTAAAAAAAAAACCAAAAAACAATTTCTTCTGAAAATTCATAAGATTCTGGCCACAAATTAGTCCACCGGTCAGTTTCATATTTTGAAGCCGAAAAATGTAGATTTTTGGCGGGTTTTCTTAAAAAAATCAAGTGTGGCTATATCTATTTAAAAAAAAAACACGTTCATTAAAAAAAATACGATTTCCAAATACTATTAATTAAAAAGAAATGGCCATCAAAAATCCTACTTGCCAGTGTAGACTTTTTTATCATCAAAATAAAGATTTTTGGCTAAATTAAGAAAAATACATATTGTCTGAAAATACGTAAAAGTTTGGAGACAAAGCTCTCGAATTGCCTCTTTTAGATTTTGAAAGGAAAAAATCTTTTGTCACAGTTTCAAATAATACAAATTCGACCTACTGTTAATTAAAAAAAACATGGCCATCAAATATCGTACTTTGTATTGTAGCAGTTTTGAGCCTCAAAATAACGATTTTTAGAAAATTAACAAAAAAATACAGTTTGGCCTCAAAAAGCATAAAATAGGCCACAAAGTTGTCCACTTGCCAATGAGGTATTTTTAAGCCAAAAAATTTAAGATTTTTAGCGGTTTTTCGGAAAATACCAATTCGGCCTACTATTTTTAAGAAACCTGGCCATCAAAAATCCTACTTCGTAGTGTACATTGAAAATAATGAATTTTTCCAATTTACAAAAAATACAATGTCACATGAAAATGCATACATATCTGACCACAAAGTTGTTCACGGGCACTTTGGCATTTGAAAGAAAGAAAAAGAAGATTTTCGGAGGGTTTTCAGAAAATACATATTCGGCCTAGTATTATTAAAAAGGGTGGACAATCAAAAATGCTACTTGCCAGCATAGCACATTCCAATCTGTTAAGAACGATTTTTGGCCAATTTAAAAAATACAACTGGACCTGAATATGCATAAAATTCTGCACACAAAGTTGTCCACTTGCCAATTTGGATTTTTGAAGCCAAAATTCGAATATCTGTTTTGGGGTTTTCAAAACATACGAATTAAACCTACTGTTAATTTTTTTAAAAATGTCCATCACAAATCATACTTGGTATTCTGTCATTTTTGAGTCTCAAAATAAAGAATTGTGCCCAATTAAAACAAAAAAAAAAGAAATTGGCGTAATGATGCAGAAATCTCGGCCAAAAAGTTGTTCACTTGCGAGTTTGGCATTTGGAACAAAAAAATGAAGATTTTGGGAAAGTCTTCAGGAAATACGCATTCGACCTAGTATTATTACAAAATATGGTCATCAAGAATCCTACTTAAGAGTATAGCACATTGTAATGTGTAAATAAAAATGTTTCCCCAATTATAAAGAAAAATGCAATTTGGCCTAAAAATGCATAAGATTCTGGCCAAATAGTTGTCCACTTCGTACCTTGACATTTTGACTCATAAAAAATGAAGATATTTTGGTGGGTTTTCAGAAAATACCAATTTGGCCTACTATTATTTTTTTTAATGGCCATCAAAGATCCTACTTCCCAGTGTAGCATAAAAAAATTATGAAAATAAAGACTTTTTTTTGGCTAAATTAAAAAAATATATTTAATTTGGCCTTAAAATACATAAAATACGGGCCAGAAATTTCTGAAATTGATACTACTGGATATTTTTTAAAATTCAAAAATAATTTAGAATTTTTGACGGGTTTTCAGAAAATACCAATTGGGCCTCCTCTTAATAAGAAACATAGTGATCAAAAATCCTACTTGCCAGTGTCGGATATTCCAGTCTGAAAATTAAACCTTTTGGCCAATTTAAAAAAAAAATACAATGTGGCCTGAATTTTCATAAATATCTAGCCACAAAGTTGTCCATTTGCCAGTTTGGCATTTGAAGCAAAAAAAAAAAAAAATGAATATTTTGGGATGGTGTTCAGAAAATACGTTTTCGGCCTACTATTATCCTACTTGCCAGTAGATTTTTGGCCATTTAAAAAAAAAATACAATTTCGCCTGATAATGCATAAAATTCTGGCCATAAATTTGTCCACTTCCTAGTTTGGAATTTTAAAGCCAAAAACTAGTTGTATTTTTTTTTTCGAGTTTTCAGAACATACCAATTCAACCTACTATTAATTTTAAAAAGATGGCCATTAAAAATCCAACTTGCTAGTCTAGCATGTTCTAGCCTCAAAAATAAGATGTTTGGCCAATTAAAAATAAACGAACTACAATTTGGCCTCAAAATGCATCAAGTTCTGGCCACAAATTTGTCAATTTGCCAGATTGGCATTTGAAAATAAAAAAATGAAGGTTTTGAGAGGGTGTTCATAAAACAGGCATTCGGCCTAGCATTATTAAAAAAAGGTGGCCGAAAAAATCCTACTTATCAGTACAGCACATTCCAATCTGTAAATAAAGCGTTTTGTCCAATTTTAAAAGAACACAATTCCCATTAAAAATGCATAAAATTCTGGCCGGAAATTTTTCCACTTGCCAGTCTGACAATTTAAAGTAAAAAAAAAAAAAGTATTTGTTTAGAGTTTTCGAAACACGAACTCAACGTACTATTAAGGAAAAAAACATGGCCATTAAAAATCCTACTTGCCAGGCAAACGTTTTCTAGCCTCAAATTAAAGATTTTTTGGCAATAAAAAAAAGAATTTGGCCTGAAAGTGCATACAATTCTGGTCACAAAGTTGTTCACTTGCCAGTTTGGCATCTTTAGTCAAAAAAAAAAATGAAGATTTTTTTTACAGTTTTACAGGTCCTTAGAGAATACCAATTAAAATTTTTCACAGGTTTTGAAGAAATACGAATTTGAATACTACTAATTAAAAAAAAAATACGGCCGTCAAAAATTCTTTTTCCCAGTCTAGCATTTTCTAGTCTTAAAATTGAGATTTTTGACCAATTTTATACAAAATAGAGTTTGGTCTAAATGAATAAAATTCGGGCCACAAAGTTGTCCACTTGCCATTTCGGTATTTTGAAGCAAAAAGAAAAAACAGAAAGATTTTTTATAGGGTTTTCAGACAATACCAATTTCGCCACTAATAATAATAAAAAAATGCCTATCAGAAATCCTACTTGCTAGTGTATATTCTAAAGTCTGAAAATAAAAATTTTTGGTCAAAAAAGAAATACATTATGGTCTCAAAGTGAATAAAATTCTGGCTACAAAATTGTCCCCTTCCCAGTTTAATATTTTAAAGTGAAAGAGCTTGAATTTTTATTCCGGGTTTTCAGAAAACGCCAATTCGTCCTACTATTGTTTAAAAAATATGACCATCAAAAATCCTACCCCACTAGTGTAGCATTTTCTAGCCTTGAAAATAAGAATTTTGGCCAGCTTTTTAAAAAAAAATCACTTTGGCCCAAAATGCATAAAAGTTTGGCCACAAACTGGTCCACTTACCAGTTTGTCATTTTGAAGCAGAAAAAAAAAATTTTCGCGACTTTTCCCAAAATATCAGTTCGGCTTCATATTAGTAAAAAAAATTGGCCATCCTAGTGTAGCATTTTCCAGTTAAAAAAAAAAGAATTTTGGCGAATTTAACAAAAAATATATAATTTCTCCTAAAAATCCATAAAATTCTGGCCACAAACTTGTCCATTTGGCAGTTTGGAATTCTGAAGCCAATGAAATAATATCTTTCTTCGGGTTTTCAAAACATAAGAATTCAAAGTAATAGTTATTTAAAAAAGATGGCCATTAAAAATTGTACTTGAGAGTGTAGCACATTCTAGCCTTAAAATAGATGTTTGGAGAATTTAAAAAAAAAACAAACAAAAACAATTTCTTCTGTAAATTCATTAGATTCTGGCCACAAATTAGTCCACTAGTCAGTTTGATATTTTGAAGCCGAAACATGTAGATTTTTGGGGGTTTTCTTAAAATATCAAGTGTGGCTATATCTATTTTTTTTTAAAAAACACGTTCATTCAAAAAAATACGATTTCCAAATACTATTAATTAAAAAGAAATGGCCATCAAAAATCCTACTTGCCAGTGTAGACTTTTTTAACATCAAAATAAAGATTTTTGGCTAAATTAAGAAAAAATACAATTTGTCTGAAAATACATAAAATTTTGGAGACAAAATTCTCGAATTGTCTCTTTTACATTTTGAAAGGAAAAAACTGTTTTGTCACAGTTTCAAAGAATACAAATTCGGCCTACTGTTAATTAAAAAAAAAACATGGCCATCAAATATCGTACTTTGTATTGTAGCAGTTTTGAGCCTCAAAATAACGATTTTTAGAAAATTAACCAAAAAACTACAATTTGGCCTCAAAAAGCATAAAATTGGCCACAAAGTTGTCCACTTGCCAATGAGATATTTTTAAGCCAAAACATTTAAGATTTTTAGCGGTTTTTTTTAGAAAATACCAATTCGGCCTACTGTTTTTAAGAAACCTGACCATCAAAAATCCTACTTCGTAGTGTAGCATAGAAAATAAAGAATTTTTCCAATTTACAATAAATACAATGTCACATGAAAATGCATACATATCTGACCACAAAGTTGTTCACGGGCACTTTGGCATTTGGAAGAAAGAAAAAGAAGATTTTAGGAGGGTTTTCATAAAATACGTATTCGGTCTAGTATTATTAAAACGGGTGGACAATCAAAAATCCTACTTGCTAGCATAGCACATTCCAATCTGTAAATAACGATTTTTGGCCAATTTAAAAAATACAATGTGGCCTGAATATGCATAAAATTCTGGACTCAAAGTTGTTCACTTGCCAATTTGGATTTTTGAAGCCAAAAATCTAAATTTTTTTTTTGCGTTTTCAAAACATACGAATTGAACCTACTGTTAATTTTTTTAAAAATGTCCATCACAAATCCTACTTTGTAGTCTGGCATTTTTAAGTCTCAAAATAAAGAATTTTGCCCAATATAAAAAAAAAAGGAATTGGTGTAATGATGCAGAAATCTCGGCCAAAAAGTTGTTCACTTGCCAGTTTGGCATTTGAAACAAAAAAATGAAGATTTTGAGAAAGTCTTCAGGAAATACGTATTCGACCTAGTATTATTACAAAATATGGTCATCAAGAATCCTACTTAAGAGTATAGCACATTGTAATGTGTAAATAAAAATATTTTCCCAATTATAAAGAAAAATGGAATTTGGCCTAAAAATGCATAAGATTCTGGCCAAATAGTTGTCCACTTGGTACCTTGACATTTTGAATCCAAAAAATGAAGATTTTTTGGTGGGTTTTCAGAAAATACCAATTTGGCCTACTATTATCTTTTTTTAATGGCCATCAAAAACCCTACCTCCCAGTGGAGCATAAAAAAAAGTATGAAAATAAAGATTTTTTTTCGCTAAATTTCAAAAAATATATAATTTGGCCTCAAAATGCATAAAATTCGGGCCAGAAATTTCTAAAATTGCCACTATTGGAATTTTTTGAAAATTCAAAAATAATTTAGAATTTTTGACGGGTTTTCAGAAAATATCAATTCGGCCTCCTCTTATTAAGAAACATAGTCATCAAAAATCCTACTTGCCAGTGTCGCATATTCCAGTCTGAAAATGAAACCTTTTGGCCAATTTGAAAAAAAAATACAATTTGGCCTGAATTTTCATAAATCTCTAGCCACAAAGTTGTCCATTTGCCAGTTTGGTATTTGAAGCAAAAAAAAAAAAAATGAAAATTTTGGGATGGTGTTCAGAAAATACGTTTTCGGCCTACTATTATCCTACTCGCCAGTAGACTTTTTGGCCATTTAAAAAAAAATACAATTTCGCCTGATAATGCATAAAATTCTGGCCATAAATTTGTCCACCTGCCAGTTTGGAATTGTAAAGCCAAAAACTAGTTGTATTTTTTTTTCGAGTTTTCAAAACATACCAATTCAACCTACTATTAATTTTAAAAAGATGGCCATTAAAAATCCTACTTGCAAGTCTAGCATGTTCTAGCCTCAAAAATAAGATTTTCGGCCAATTAAAAAAAACAACTACAATTTGGACTCAAAATGCATCAAATTCTGCCCAAAAATTGTGCAATTTCCAGTTAAATATCTTGAAGCCCAAAAACTGAACATTTTTTCCGAGTTTTCAGAAAAGGCTAATTCGTTGTACTATTATTAAAAAATATGGGAGGCAAAAAAATCCTACCTCCTAGTGTAGCATTTTCTTAAAATTAACATTTTATTGGCCAATAAAAAAAATACAGTTTGGACTAAAATGCATAAAATTCTGTCCACAAAGTTGTCCACTTGCCAGGTTGGCATTTGAAAAAAAAATGAAGGTTTTCAGAGAATGTTCAGATAACAGGCATTCGGCCTAGCATTATTAAAAAAAGGTGGCTGAAAAAATCTTACTTATCAGTACAGCACATTCCAATCTGTTTGTCCAATTATAAAAGAACACAATTTCCATTAAAAATGCATAAAGTTCTGGCCGCAAATTTTTCCACTTGCCAGTCTCACAATTTAAAGTAAAAAAAAAAAAGTATTTGTTTAGTGTTTTCAAAACAGACGAACTCAACGTACTATTAAGGAAAAAATCATAACCATTAAAAATTATACTTGCCAGCCTAACGTTTTCTAGCATCAAAATAACTATTTTTTGGCAATTAAAAAAAAAAATTAGCCTGAAAGTGTATACAATTCTGGTCACAAAGTTGTCCACTTGCCAGTTTGGCATCTCTAGGCAAAAAACAAAAAAATGAAGATTTTTTTACAGTTTTACAGGTCCTTAGAGAATACCAAATAAAATTTTTCACAGGTTTTGAAGAAATACGAATTTGAATACTATTAATTAAAAAAAAACACGGCCGTCAAAAATTCTTTTTCCCAGTCTAGCATTTTCTAGTCTTAAAATTAAGATTTATGGCCAATTTTACACAAAATAGAGTTTGGTCTAAATGAATAAAATTCGGACCACAAAGTTGTCCACTTGCCATTTCGGTATTTTGAAGCAAAAAGAAAAAACAGAAAGATTTTTATAGGTTTTTCAGACAAAACCAATTTCGCCACTAATAATAATAAAACAAAATGCCTATCACAAATCCTACTTGCTAGTGTATATACTAAAGTCTGAAAATAAAGATTTTTGGTCAAAAAAGAAATACAATATGGTCTCAAAGTGAATAAAATTCTGGCTACAAAATTGTCCCCTTCCCAGTTTAATATTTCAAAGGCAAAGAACTTGAATTTTTATTCCGGGTTTTCAGAAAATGCCAATTCCTCCTACTATTGTTTAAAAAATATGACCATCAAAAATCCTACCCCCCTAGTGTAGCATTTTCTAGCCTGGAAACTAAGAATTTTGGCCAGTTTCTTGTTTTAAAAAATCACTTTTCCCCAAAGTGCATAAAAGTTTGGCCACAAACTGGTCCACTTACCAGTTTGTCATTTTGAAGCAATAAAAAAAAAAGATTTTTCGCGGGTTTTCCCAAAATATCAGTTCGGCCTCCTATTAGTAAAAACACTTGGCCATCCTAGTGTAGGATTTTCCAGTTAAAAAAAAAGATTTTTGGCCAATTTAACAAAAAATATATAATTTCTCCTGAAAATCCATAAAATTCTGGCCACAAACTTGTCCATTTGGCAGTTTGGAATTCTGAAACAAACGAACTAATATCTTTCTTCGGGTTTTCAAATCATAAGAATTCAACCTACTAGTTACTAAAAAAAAAAAAGAAGGCCATTAAAAAGTCTACTTGCGAGTGCAGCACATTCTAGCCTTAAAACAGATGTTTGGAGAATTTAAAAAAAAACAACAAAAAACAATTTCTTCTGAAAATTCATAAGATTCTGGCCACAAGTTAGTCCACTAGTCAGTTTGATATTTTGAAGCCGAAAAATGTAGATTTTTGGCGGGTTTGCTTAAAATATCAAGTGTGGCTATATCTATTTTAAAAAAAAACACGTTCATAAAAAAAAATACGATTTCCAAATACTATTAATTAAAAACAAATGGCCATTAAAAATCCTACTTGCCAGTGTAGACTTTTTTAACATCAAAATAACGATTTTTGGCTACATTAAAAAAAAATACAATTTGTCTGAAAATACGTAAAATTTTGGAGATAAAATTCTCGAATTGCCTCTTTGACATTTTGAAAGGAAAAAAATCTTTTGTCACAGTTTCAAAGAATACAAATTCGGCCTACTGTTAATTAAAAAAAAACATGGCCATCAAATATCGTACTTTGTATTGTAGCAGTTTTGAGCCTTAAAAATAAACGATTTTTAGTAAATTAAGAAAAAAATACAGTTTGGCCTCAAAAAGCATAAAATTGGCCACAAAGTTGTCCACTTGCCAATGAGGTATTTTCAAGCCAAAAAATTTAAGATTTTTAGCGGTTTTTCAGAAAATACCAATTCGGCCTACTATTTTTAAGAAACCTGGCCATCAAAAATCCTACTTCGTAGTGTAGCATAGAAAATAAAGAATTTTACAATTTACAAAAAATACAATTTCACATGAAAATACATACCTATCTGACCACAAAGTTGTTCACGGGCACTTTGGCATTTGGAAGAAAGAAAACGAAGATTTTGGGAGGGTTTTCAGAAAATACGTATTCGGTCTAGTATTATTAAAAAAGGTGGACAATCAAAAATCCTACTTGCCAGCATAGTACATTCCAATCTGTAAAGAACGATTTTTGGCCAATTTAAAAAAATACAATTTGGCCTGAATATGCATAAAATTCTGGACACAAAGTTGTCCACTCGCCAATTTGGCATTTTGAAGGCAAAAATCTAATATTTTTTGGGGGGTTTTCAAAACATACGAATTAAACCTACTGTTAATTTTTAAAAAATGTCCATCACAAATCATACTTGGTATTCTGGCATTTTTGAGTCTCAAAATAAAGAATTTTGCCCAATTTAAAATGCAATTGGCGTAATGATTCATAAATCTCGGCCAAAAAGTTGTTCACTTGCCACTTTCGCATTTGAAACAAAAAAATAAAGATTTTGGGAAAGTCTTCAGGAAATACGTATTCGACCTAGTATTATTACAAAATATGGTCATCAAGAATCCTACTTACGAGTATAGCACATTGTAATGTGTAAATAGAAATGTTTTCCCAATTATAAAGAAAAATGCAATTTAACCCTAAAAATGCATAAGATTCTGGCCAAATAGTTGTCCACTTGGTACCTTGACATTTTGAATCCCAAAAATGAAGATTTTTTGGTGGGTTTTCAGAAAATGCCAATTTGGCCTACAATTATTTCTTTTTAATGGCCATCAAAAATCATATCTCCCAGTCTAGCATAAAAAAAGTATGAAAATAAAGATTTTGTTTGGCTAAATTTAAAAAAAAATATAATTTAGCCTGAAAATACATAAAATTCGGGCCAGAACTTTCTGAATATGCCACTATTGGAATTTTTTTAAACTTTAAAAATAATTTAGAATTTTTGGCTGGTTTTCAGGAAATACCAATTCGGCCTCCTCTTATTAAAACACATAGTGATCAAAAATCCTACTTGGGAGTGTAGCATATTCCAGTCTGAAAATGAAACCTTTTGGCCAATTTGAAAAAAAAAATACAACTTGGCCTGAATTTTAATAAATCTCTAGCCACAAAGTTGTCCATTTGCCAGTTTGGCATTTGAAGCAAAACAAAAAAATGAAGATTTTGGGATGGTGTTCAGAAAAAACGTTTTCGGCCTACTATTATCCTACTTGCCAGTAGACTTTTTTGCCAATTAGAAAAAATACAATTTTGCCTGATAATGAATAAAATTCTGGCCATAAATTTGTCCACTTGTCAGTTTGGAATTTTAAAGCCAAAAACTAGTTATATTTTTTTTTTTAGTTTTCAAAACATACCAATTCAACCTACTATTAATTTTAAAAAGATGGCCATTAAAAACCCCTACTTGCTAGTCTAGCATGTTCTAGCCTCAAAAATAAGATGTTTGGCCAGTTTAAAAAAAAAAATACAATTCGGCCTCAACATGCATCAAATTCTGACCACAAATTGTGCAATTTCCAGTTTAATATTTTAAAGCCCATAAATTGAACATTTTTTTCCGAGTTTTCAGAAAACGCTAATTTGTTGTACTATTATTAAAATATATGACAGGCAAAAAGTCTACCTCCTAGTGTGGCATTTTCTTAAAATTAACATTTTTTGGCCATTGAAAAAAAAATACAGTTTGGCCTAAAATGCATGAAATTCTGGCCACAAAACTGACCACTTCCCAATGAGGTATTTTCAAACCAAAAAATTTAAGATTTTTAGCGGTTTTTCAGAAAATACCAATCCGGCCTACTATTTTTAAGAAACCTGGCCATTAAAAATCCTACTTTGTAGTGTAGCATAGAAAGTAAAGAATTTTCCAACTTACAAAAAATACAATGTCACATGAAAATGCATACCTATCTGACCACAAAGTTGTTCACGGGCGCTTTGGCATTAGAAAGAAAGAAAAACAAGATTTTGGGAGGGTTTTCAGAAAATACGTATTCGGTCTAGTATTATTAAAAAGGGTGGACAATCAAAAATCCTACTTGCCAGCATAGTACATTCCAATCTGTAAAGAACGATTTTTGGCCAATTTAAAAAATACAATTTGGCCTGAATATGCATAAAATTCTGGACACAAAATTGTCCACTTGCCAATTTCGCATTTTGAAGCCAAAAATCTAATATCTTTTTTGGGGTTTTCAAAACATACGAATTAAACCTACTGTTAATTTTTTTAAAATGTCCATCACAAATCCTACTTGGTAGTCTAGCATTTTTTAGTCTCAAAATAAATAATTTTGCCCAATTAAAAAAAAAAAAAAAGAAATTGGCGTAGTGATGCAGAAATCTTGGCCAAAAAGTTGTTCACTTGCCAGTTTAGCATTTGAAACAAAAAAATGAAGATTTTGGCAGAGTCTTCAGGAAATACGTATTCGACCTAGTATTATTCAAAAATATGGTCATCAAGAATCCTAAATAAGAGTATAGCACATTGTAATGTGTAAATAAAAATGTTTTCCCAATTATAAACAACAATGCAATTTAACCTTAAAAATGCATAAGACTCTGGCCAAATAATTGTCCACTTGGTATCTTGACATCTTGAATCCAAAAGATGAAGCTTTTTTGGTGGGTTTTCAGAAAATACCAATTTGGCCTACTATTATTTTTTTTTAATGGCCATCAAAAATCCTACCTCCCAGTGTAGCATTAAAAGAAGTATGAAAATAACGATTTTTGGGGGCTAAATTTAAAAAAAATATATAATTTGGCCTGAAAATACATAAAATTCGGGCCAGAAATTTCTGAAATTGCCACTATTGGAATTTTTTTTAAATTTAAAAATTATTTAGATTTTTTGGTGGGTTTTCAGAGAATACCAATTCGGCCTCTTCTTATTAAAAAACATAGTGCTCAAAAGTCCTACTTGCCAGTGTAGCATATTCGGGTCTAAAAATTAAAGCTTTTGGCCAATTTGAAAAAAAAAATACAATGTGGCCTGAATTTTCATAAATCTCTAGCCACAAAGTTGTCCATTTGCCAGTTTGGCATTTGAAGAAAAAAAAAATGAAGATTTTGGGATGGTGTTCAGAAAAAAACGTTTTCGGCCTACTATTATCCTACTTCCCAGTAGACTTTTTTGCCAATAAAAAAAAATACAATTTCGCCTGACAATGCATAAAATTCTGGACATGAATATGTCCACTTGCCAGTTTGGAATTTTAAAGCCATAAACGGGTTGTATTTTTTTTCGAGTTTTCGAAACATACCAATTCAACCTACTATTAATTTTAAAAAGATGGCCATTAAAAATCCTACTTGCTAGTCTAGCATGTTCTAGCCTCAAAAATAAGATGTTTGGCCAATTAAAAAAAACCACTACAATTTGGCCTCAAAATGCATCAAATTCTGACCACAAATTGTGCAATTTCCTGTTTAATATTTTAAAGCCCAAAAATTGAACATTTTTTCCGAGTTTTCAGAACAGGCTAATTCGTTGTACTATTATTAAAAAATATGGCAGGCAAAAATCCTACCTCCTAGTGTAGCATTTTCTTAAAATTAACATTTTTTGGCCAATGAAAAAAAAACACAGTTTGGCCTAAAATGCATGAAATTCTGGCCACAAAGTTGACCACTTGCCAATGAGGTATTTTCAAGCCAAAAAATTTAAGATTTTTAGCGGTTTTTCAGAAAATATCTTTTCGGCCTACTATTTTTAAGAAACCTGGCCATCAAAAATCCTACTTCGTAGTGTAGCATAGAAAGTAAAGAATTTTCCAATTTACAAAAAATACAATGTCACATGAAAATGCATACCTATCTGACCACAAAGTTGTTCACTGGCACTTTGGCATTTCAAAGAAAGACAAACAAGATTTTGGGAGGGTTTTCAGAAAATACGTATTCGGTCTAGTACTATTAAAAAGGGTGGACAATCAAAAATCCTACTTGCCAGCATAGCACATTCCAATCTGTAAAGAATGATTTTTGGCCAATTTAAAAGGTACAATTTGGCCTGAATATACATAAAATTCTGGACACAAAGTTGTCTACTTGCCAATTTGGCATTTTGAAGCCAAAAACTAATATCTTTTTTGGATTTTCAAAACATACGAAGTAAACCTACTGTTAATTTTTTATATGGTCTCAAAGTGAATAAAATTCTTGCTACAAAATTGTCCCCTTCCCAGTTTAATATTTTAAAGGCAAAGAACTTGAATTTTCATTCCGGGTTTTCAGAAAACGCAAATTCGTCCTAGTATTGTTTAAAAAATATGACCATCAAATATCCTACCCCACCAGTGTAGCATTTTCTACCCTTGAAAATAGGAATTTTGGCCAGCTTTTTTAAAAAAAAATCACTTTGACCCAAAGTGCATAAAAGTTTGGCCACAAACTGGTCCACTTACCAGTTTGTCATTTTGAAGCATTAAAAAAAAAAAGATTTTTCGCAGGTTTTCCCAAAATATCAGTTCGGCCTCCTCTTAGTAAAAGCACTTGGCCATCCTAGTGTAGGATTTTCCAGTTTAAAAAAAAGATTTTTGGCCAATTTAACAAAAAATATATAATTTCTCCTGAAAATCCATAAAATTCTGGCCACAAACTTGTCCATTTGGCAGTTTGGAATTCTGAAGTAAACGAACTAATATCTTTCTTCGGGTTTTCAAAACATAAGAATTCAACCTACTAGTTACTAAAAAAAAAAAAGAAGGCCATTAAAAATTCTACTTGCGAGTGTAGCACATTCTAGCCTTAAAACAGATGTTTGGAGAATTTAAAAATAACAACAAAAAACAATTTCTTCTGAAAATTCATAAGATTCTGGCCACAAATTAGTCCACTAGTCAGTTTGATATTTTGAAGTGGAAAAATGTAGATTTTTGGCGGGTTTTCATAAAATATCAAGTGTGGCTATATCTATTTTTAAAAAAAACACCTTCATAAAAAAAAATACGATTTTCAAATACTATTAATTACAAACAAATGGCCATCAAAAATACTACTTCCCAGTGCAGACTTTTTTAACATCAAAATAAAGATTTTTGGCTAAATTAAGAAAAAATACAATTTGTCTGAAAATACGTAAAATTTTGGAGATAAAATTCTCGAATTGCCTCTTTTAAATTTTGAAATAAAAAAAAAATGTTTTGTCACAGTTTCAAAGAATACAAATTCAGCCTACTGTTAATTAAAAAAAAAAACATGGCCATCAAATATTGTACTTTGTATTGTAGCAGTTTTAAGCCTCAAAATAACGATTTTTAGCAAATTAACAAAAAATATAGTTTGACCTCAAAGAGCATAAAATTGGCCACAAAGTTGTCCACTTGCCAAGGAGGTATTTTCAAGCCAAAAATTTTAAGATTTTTAGCGGTTTTTCAGAAAATACCCATTCGGCCTACTATTTTTAAGAAACCTGGCCATCAAAAATCCTACTTTGTAGTGTAGCATAGAAAGTAAAGAATTTTCCAATTTACAAAAAATACAATGTCACATGAAAATGCATACCTATCTGACCACAAAAATGTTCACGGGCACTTTGGCATTTCAAAGAAAGAAAAACAAGATTTTGGGAGGGTTTTCATAAAATACGTATTCGGTCTAGTACTATTAAAAAGGGTGGACAATCAAAAATCCTACTTGCCAGCATAGCACATTCCAATCTGTAAAGAACGATTTTTGGCCAATTTAAAAAATACAATGTGGCCTGAATATGCATAAAATTCTGGACACAAAGTTGTCTACTTGCCAATTTGGCATTTTGAAACCAAAATCTAATATCTTTTTTTTGGGGTTTTCAAAACATACGAATTAAACCTACTGTTAATTTTTTTAAAATGTCCATCACAAATCCTACTTGGTAGTCTGGCATTTTTTAGTCTCAAAATAAAGAATTTTGCCCCATTAAAAAAAAAAATTTGGCGTAATGATGCAGAAATCTCGGTCAAAAAGTTGTTCACTTGCCAGTTTGGCATTTGAAACAAAAAAATGAAGATTTTGGGAAAGTCTTCAGGAAATACGTATTCGACCTAGTATTATTACAAAATATGGTCATGAAGAATCCTACTTAAGAGTATAGCACATTGTAATGTGTAAATAAAAATGTTTCCCCAATTATAAAGAAAAATGGAATTTGGCCTAAAAATGCATAAGATTCTGGCCAAATAGTTGTCCACTTGGTACCTTGACATTTTGAATCCAAAAAAATGAAGATTTTTTGGTGGGTTTTCAGAAAATACCAATTTGGCCTACTATTATTTTTTTTTTAATGGCCATCAAATATCCCACCTCCCAGTGTAGCATAAAAAAAGTATGAAAATAAAAATTTGTTTTGGCTGAATTTTAAAAAAAATATTTAATTTGGCCTGAAAATACATAAAATTCGGGCCAGAAATTTCTGAAATTGCCACTATTGGAATTTTTTTAAAATTTAAAAATAATTTAGAATTTTTGGCGAGTTTTCAAAACATACCCATTCGGCCTCTTCTTATTAAAACACATAGTGATCAAAAATCCTACTTGCGAGTATAGCATATTCCAGTCTGAAAATGAAACCTTTTGGCTAATTTGAAAAAAAAAATACAATTTGGCCTGAATTTTCATAAATCTCTAGCCACAAAGTTGTCCATTTGCCAGTTTGGCATTTGAAGCAAAAAAAAAAAAATAAAGATTTTGGGATGGTGTTCAGAAAATACGTTTTCGGCCTACTATTATCCTACTTGCCAGTAGACTTTTTTGCCAATTAAAAAAAATACAATTTCGCCTGACAATGCATAAAATTCTCGCCATAAATTTGTCCACTTGCCAGTTTGGAATTTTAAAGCCAAAAACTAGTTGTATTTTTTTTCGAGTTTTCAAAACATACCAATTCAACCTACTATTAATTTTAAAAAGATGGCCATTAAAAACCCTACTTGCTAGTCTAGCATGTTCTAGCCTCAAAAATAAGATGTTTGGCCAATTAAAAAAAAACCATTACAATTTGGCCTCAAAATGCATCAAATTCTGCCCACAAATTGTGCAATTTCCAGTTTAATATTTTAAAGCCCAAAAATTGAACATTTTTTCCGAGTTTTCAGAAAAGGCTAATTCGTTGTACTATTATTAAAAAATATGGCAGGCAAAAATCCTATCTCCTAGTGTAGCATTTTCTTAAAATTAACATTTTTTGGTCAATGGAAAAAAAACCACAGTTTGGCCTAAAATGCATGAAATTCTGGCCACAAAGTTGTCCACTTGCCAATGAGGTATTTATAAGCCAAAAAATTTAAGATTTTTAGCGGTTTTTCAGAAAATACCTATTCGGCCTACTATTTTTAAGAAACCTGGCCATCAAAAATCCTACTTCGTAGTGTAGCATAGAAAGTAAAGAATTTTCCAATTTACAAAAAATACAATGTCACATGAAAATGCATACCTATCTGACCACAAAGTTGTTCACGGGCACTTTGGCATTTCAAAGAAAGACAAACAAGATTTTGGGAGGGTTTTCAGAAAATACGTATTCGGTCTAGTACTATTAAAAAGGGTGGACAATCAAAAATCCTACTTTCCAGCATAGCACATTCCAATCTGTAAAGAACGATTTTTGGCCCAATTTAAAAAGTACAATTTGGCCTGAATATGCATAAAATTCTGGACACAAAGTTGTCTACTTGCCAATTTGGCATTTTGAAGCCAAAATTTTATATCTTTTTTTGGGTTTTCAAAACATACGAATTAAAGCTACTGTTAATTTTTTAAAAATGTCCATCACAAATCCTACTTGGTAGTCCGGCATTTTTGAGTCTCAAATTAAAGAATTTTGCCCAATAAAAAAAAATAAATTTGCGTAATGATGCAGAAATCTCGGCCAAAAGGTTGTTCACTTGCCAGTTTTGCATTTAAAATAAAAAAATGAAGATTTTGGGAAAGTCTTCAGGAAATACGTATTCGACCTAGCATTATTACAAAATATGGTCATCAAGAATCCTACTTAAGAGTATAGCACATTGTAATGTGTAAATAAAAATGTTTTCCCAATTATAAAGAAAAATGGAATTTGGCCTAAAAATGCATAAGATTCTGGCCAAATAGTTGTCCACTTGGTACCTTGACATTTTGAATCCAAAAAAATGAAGATTTTTTGGTGGGTTTTCAGAAAATACCAATTTGGCCTACTATTATTTTTTTTTTAATGGCCATCAAAAATTCTACCTCCCAGTGTAGCATAAAAAAAGTATGAAAATAAAGATTTGTTTTGGCTAAATTTTAAAAATATATATAATTTGGCCTGAAAATACATAAAATTCGGGCCAGAAATTTCTGAAATTGCCACTATTGGAATTTTTTTAAAATTTAAAAATAATTAAGAATTTTGGCGGGTTTTCAAAATATACCCATTCGGCCTCTTCTTATTAAAAAACATAGTGATCAAAAATCCTACCTCCCAGTGTAGCATATAAAAAGTATGAAAATAAAGATTTTTTGGACTAATTTTAAAAAAAATATATAATTTGGCATCTCTAGGTTAAAACAAAAAAAATGAAGATTTTGCACAGTTTTACAGGTCCTTAGAGAATACCAAATAAAATTTTTCACAGGTTTTGAAGAAATACGAATTTGAATACTATTAATTAAAAAAAAAACGGCCGTCAAAAATTCTTTTTCCCAGTCTAGAATTTTCTAGTCTTAAAATTAAGATTTTTGGCCAATTTTACACAAAATAGAGTTTGGTCTAAATGAATAAAATTCGGGCCACAAAGTTGTCCACTTGCCATTTCGGTATTTTGAAGGAAAATGAACAAACAGAAAGATTTTTATAGGTTTTTCAGACAATACCAATTTCGCCACTAATAATAATAAAAAAAATGCCTATCAGAAATCCTACTTGCTAGTGTATATTCTAAAGTCTGAAAATAAAGATTTTTGGTCCAAAAAGAAATACAATATGGTCTCAAAGTGAATAAAATTCTGGCTACAAAATTGTCCCCTTCCCAGTTTAATATTTTAAAGGCAAAGAACTTGAATTTTCATTCCGGGTTTTCAGAAAACGCAAATTCGTCCTAGTATTGTTTAAAAAATATGACCAGTGTAGCATTTTCTACCCTTGAAAATAAGAATTTTGGCCAGCTTTTTAAAAAAAAAAATCACTTTGGCCCAAAGTGCATAAAAGTTTGGCCACAAACTGGTCCACTTACCAGTTTGTCATTTTGAAGCATTAAAAAAAAAAAGATTTTTCGCAGGTTTTCCCAAAATATCAGTTCGGCCTCCTATTAGTAAAAACACTTGGCCATCCTAGTGTAGGATTTTCCAGTAAAAAAAAAAGATTTTTGGCCAATTTAACAAAAAATATATAATTTCTTCTGAAAATCCATAAAATTCTGGCCACAAACTTGTCCATTTGGCAGTTTGGAATTCTGAAGCAAACGAACTAATATCTTTCTTCGGGTTTTCAAAACATAAGAATTTAACCTACTAGTTATTAAAAAAAGATGGCCATTAAAAATTCTACTTGCGAGTGTAGCACATTCTAGCCTTAAAACAGATGTTTGGAGAATTAAAAAAAAAAAAAAAATTTCTTCTGAAAATTCATAAGATTCTGGCCACAAATTAGTCCACTAGTAAGTTTGATATTTTGAAGCCGAAAAATGTAGATTTTTGGCGGGTTTTCTTAAAACATCAAGTGTGGCTACATCTATTTTAAGAAAAAGCACGTTCATAAAAAAAAAAATACGATTTCCAAATACTATTAATTGAATGAAAATGCATACATATCTGACCACAAAGTTGTTCACGGGCACTTTGGCATTTGAAAGAAAGAAAAGGAAGATTTTGGGAGGGTTTTCAGAAAATACATACACCTGCGGTTATTCGCAGGGCTTGTCCAACGGTGATTGGTTGACCTCAGGCTATAAACAGACGGCCGGGGAACCCCTTAGGAACAGGTCGTTGTACTTGCGACTGTTCGTTGCTAATGTCAACACCGTCAAGTTGGACAGCTGATTTCTTGAGTTTTTAACAATTTTTTATATATTTTGACATCGTGATAGTGAAGAAACTTTAACAGATGTGTGAGATGTGTTTGCGCTTTTCTGTTGTTTGTTGATCTGCTATCTGGGTATAGATTTATAGAAATTTTGGGGCAGAAAGATGAAACAGCGATCAGTAGTTAGATCTAGATCTGGGCTACTAGCCTTATTCTCTGACTCAGGTTACGTAGACGAGTAGGATAAAATGGCAGATAAATTATGTATCTGTTCAGCCTGCCTTTCAGTTCCATCTACAGCATCGTTCAGTATAGCACTGCATAGCTTAGGCCTACTTGTTGCTCTATCCATTGCGCATTGCACTTTTGGCTTTAATTTCGTTCGTTCATTCTCAGTATGTACATTTTAAGAACACATGGCCCCTACGAATATTTCTGTGCATAAATTTCTTTCTGGGCCTTTTCAATTAGTGATTTAGGTTCTGTTTCTTGTGGGCGTGTCTTTGGGAAGGGGGGTGGGGAAAATTTCTTGACTGCAGGTATTCAGTAATTTATTTATTTATCTACAGAACTTTATTATACCAGGCACAATGAATCCAGTTTGCGTACCAAGTCTATCAGCAAAAGTTATCTAAGTAACCAGAAGAAGAACAAATTTCGGGGGTGCAGAAAGAGAAAGAGAGAGAGAGAAAGAGAGAGCGAGAGAGAGAGTGACACAGAGACAACAGACACACACACTAGGCACTCTCTTTCTCTGCAATCATGAAGAACACTTGTAAATGATCACACTGTAAGTTCTATATTTTAAGTGGTAAATTTGTTTATTAATGAATAATTATTTTATTAACAAAAACAGGAAACTAACTTCTAATTGCATAGGCTACTATTACATTACAACTACTAGAAAACATACAATAGAGAGAAACACGAAGATATGATAACGGAAAGAAGAAACAAAATTGAAAGGAAGACGGGACAGTGATGTGACACAAACAAAGTAATACTCATTAGTTTAGGCTGCATAGGGCAGACTAAGGAGAACATAAATGGGAAGTTCATACTTAATGAGTTATACTTATTAAAGTTCATTGTAGATACATCAATGTGTGTCCACAATGTAATAATATGTACATGTTATGTCCATACACAGAGAAATACATCTAATGCATGCATCTGAGTACATTAGTGTTAAACTGAATCTCATTCATGCTGATGGTCCACAAAGATCTGTGCAGATTATTCCACATGGATCTACACGTCTCTATAAGCCTTTTAGGCTGTTTGATTTCTGACAAATTTTTAATAACATATGATTAAAAAATTTATCCAAATCAGATCTAAGCAAATTTTAAACAGATTTGTACACTTCAAAAATCCTGAATATTCACCTGGTGCAAATGGTTCTACATAGACTTTTAGTTCTACTGACTTTATTTGGGTTATGACAAAACTGAATAGCATAAGGTAACAAATAGAGAGATTCGGTACTGACTTAGGCCTTTAGCTCTATGAACTCTGTCTGGCTTGTGACAAAGTTTAAACTTATACAATTACATTATATCAGAATGAGAGCTTAGTCAATTCCAAATAGAGAGATTTCGTATCCACTTTGAGAACAGGAGTTTGCACACTGGTTCCTCTTAGACCATTAGCTCTATGAACTTTGTCCAGCTTATGGCAAAGCTGAATAATGTATAATGTAAGATTACATTTCATCAGAATTAGATCGAAGTCAATTTCAAATAGAGAGATTCCCTATCAACTTTGATAACCAGATTTTTCACTCGGCTTCGCATAGATCTTTAGCTCCATGGACTTTCTCTGGTTAATGACAAAGCTGAATAATGTATGATTACATTTTATCAGAATTAAATGTTTGAAAATATGCATTTGGTGCAAATAGCTCCACGTAGATCTTTACTTCTATGAACTTTGTGCAGCTTTCGATAAAGTTGAATAACTTTTCTTCAGAGTTCATCAGAATTAGATCTAAAATACATGTATCTTGAAACTGTTGATTTTCTAAAATAATTTGCCAATGATTTAAGAAACAACCAAACTCTATTGCTTTCCAACCTGGGATTTTGATTGCATGAACATTACTGTTTTATTCCTCACGATTACTATGTTACTTAGACTTAGGAATCTGAATATCCATTCGTTTGAAGTTTACTACAGTCGAGTCCTCTTTACTCCAATTCACTGGGACCACCCCAATGAGTTGGAGAAATCAGGATTCGATTAACGATTTCCAAGGCGGGTCAACCGTATGCGAGCGAGCCAGCACCCTGGGGAGGTCACGAGGGTAATTCAACAGGGGATGTAACTAAAGATGGCATATTGGGGAAGTATTTTAAATGGGATTATTTCTTTTTCTAAGAAATCGCTCTGAATAGTAGCTTAATAGATGAAGAGGCCGCCGCTTTTTCCACTTGTTCCCGGTTTGTCAAGGCCGTAGAAAGCGTGCTAACGGGAACGCCATATTTCTCAGCTATGACATTCTTCGACATCGCACCTCTGTCGATTTCCTGGAGCATGTTAATATTCGACTCAATGGAAAGAGTCTTGAGGTTTCTCTTTAAGGATTAGAGGAAGCCATTATTTAGAGGACAAATTCAATTTAATTCAAGTTGAAAATGATAAAGATGAGTCAACCGTACGCGAGCGAGCGAGCACACTGGGGAGGTCACGAGGGCAGCCTCTTGTTTATTTACCGTCACAGTGCAATGGGCCAGTGTATGTATACACTGCTGCCGAGATCGATTTTTGAGCACCGCCGAGCCCTCCCGCATTCTCTTCCCCCTACTGTCTTATCAGCGGTGGTGTAAATACACACGCCCTACTCATTGTGCTACTTATTGGCACTCGCAGTGTCCAGTTTTATTGCCTCTCTCTATCCGCGGCACCGTCTTGTTTGTTTTTCAAGCCGTCGGCGTTGTTTAGTACCACGCGGGGAAGACGCCAGGAGGTGATTTTGCCTCTGTGGCAGCGCTGAGCAGTTGGACTAATCAGAAATGGGCATTAATTACTTCGTCTTATGCAAGGATAATTAATAGACGCAAAGAAGGAAAAAAAAATATTATTTCTTTTTATTTCGACTAATAAATAATTGGAGGTATCCGGTTTGGACATACGTGGACTCGACTGTATGTTTATTCAATTTAACTATTCATTTTATCATCTATGCACTGGAGTGCATTGCTTCCCAGTGAATAATAATGGTCTGTGGGTTTAACTATTTAGGTAAATAGCTGGGTTTTGATTTTCATGTATATATCATCAGTGAATTGCCAGATCAGTTTACTCGTAACTAAGGGTTGCTTATGCTGGACTTATCTGTTAAAGGAACAGGGGTAGCTATCTACTTCACAAACTAAAAACATCAACAATTTTTTTTTCATAAACTTTCAACTCCTTCCACATTTCCTTCACTTGAGTGCTTGAAAGTCTGGATTTTCATACCTTGCTCCTTCTTCTCAAATATTATTTTATCCTCCTTTTTCTAAGGTTACAGCACTGCGTTTAGAATCGGGCAGTTGTTCACACAGTTTAACAAAAGACTTTTCTCAACGATAAATGGAAAAAAAAGGCATAACATTTAGAGCCAATGAAAGTTATTGCTGCATTTTCTCAGAAGTGCTCAGGCAAAGGAAACGTGGAAGGGGTTAAAAATCTATGAAAAAATACTGTGGATGATTTAGGCTATGAAACAGATAGCTATCCCTGTCCCTTTAAGTAGCTGTATTTGTGCCTAAGGCTATCAGGATTGTTTTCTTTAGCCTCCCTCATTTATTGAATGGATCAACTCAGTGCAGACCTATTACTATACTGGGTTTAATAGGTAAGTACCTATAGTGGTCTTTTGGAATCTTAAAAGGGCACAAATGAGTTCCGATTCCATATCAAGAAAACTCCCTGTGAAGAATCCCCAATGCACATTTGTGAGGGGACTTTGGAAAACCAGATGAAAGACGCAAACAGCATATAAGCACATTTTGGATCATAGGGTAGACTTTCCTGCAATTTTAGAGTTTTTCATATATATATTGTGAAGTGAATCCACACCCGCTCAGGTGGTGGAAAAACGTTCACTTTAGTTAGGCAAGGGAACATAATCAAAATTGCTGTTTTTACTGACTGGGATTGCTCCCCTTGTCCGAGCGTTTGAAAATTGCTGCGTCACTCAGTTTAGGGAGAAATCATTGTCTCTTCACATATAACACATTTTTGTAATTTTGAGGCTGAATTCCTATTACATAGCCTGTGTTTAACAGTCAAAAGCTAGAGAAACAATCTGCGAACACCCCACCGCCATTTCTGCGGTGCCAACGCTAATCATCGACGAGTTTACGTGCCTGCAAATATCGGTGAGAAATGAGTCGACCACGATTCCCGCCATTAGTTTCAAGTGACACAGCGACATTTTTGAAGTTTTCCTGAATATTTGGAGACGATCGAAGATTATTTCCATACTTCAACTCTGATGTGACAGCTCTCTGATTCCGTTTACATCGCCATAGGCCGTGATATTGCCCTGACGAGAAGGTGAGTATTCTGGTGTTTGGCTCCCTTTGCCTCATTGTTGAATGTTTCACAAAGCATACCGTCGTCCGCATGAGAAAACTTGCCTAAGCCGATTTTTTTTGAGAAAATCGTTTCTTATGCTAAAATTATTGTTCATGTCTTTCCCCACACCCCACAAACTCGAACCTCAAACCTCCGTGTCCGTCAGCCCCGCAGAATGCGCGCGAAAAAAAAACTTACTAAATTTTCCAAATCAGCTTAGCAGGTTTTATCATGCGGCCGACGATACGCGGATTAGATCTACACGTACGATAGTGCCCTGAAAATGCCTGTTATTTCACAACTTATACCGATTTTTTTTTTCAGAAATTTAGATCA
>JAWQUT010001146.1:48108-61663 GCA_033807755.1 Ellobium chinense | reverse complement strand
CTCTTCTGGCACAAATCCATGCTTACTTCCACAGGCTAGACATGATCATGCAGGGAATGTCGTCTTCAGTGCCTTCTGTTCTTTTCCATTTATGTCTGTTGCACATCTATACAATCATCAGCCCTTGATGCTCCCTGAAAGGAGAAACAGTAATTCAAAGCTTACCCCACCCTCTTAGGTTCCCATTTCTTCACAAACTGATGGATTTTCAGTTACAATGTTATATTCAAAACTCTCTGGTGCGATACCAAGCCCCTCTATGCCTTGAGTCTTTCACAATTGCTAACTTTGTCTTGCACTTTAGGTTACAGACCTGTAATGTACCTGGGCCCTTTTTTGCTATTTGGGCTATATTAGCCTTTGGAGCTACCCTCTGAACCCAAAGTTTTAGCTTTCACCCAGACATACATCAGATTGAAGCTCATTATGTGGCCCAACTTTTAAGACTGACCTAACCCCAGCAAGCCCATTGAAATTTTGAGCTTGGTTGCTATTTGTAAACACACCCTACCTTTTTCACTGGTCAAGGCCGAACACCTCCTCTTCCGCCTGAGCACACCCTTGACCTGACAGTCCCAGCCCAGGGCTAAATAGTGCCTGGCAAAATAAACTAAAATGGACACAGTTTGCCATCAAATCAAAATTTGCCCCCTGAAGCCCTTATTACTAGAAGCAGGGCATGCCAAAAGAAGGAAAGAGGGAGGTCAAATATACCCCCTAAGTTGAAGGACCACAAAGTGAAAGTAGAATTACAGGTCTGTAACCTTTAAGTCAGTCATTTTTCACCCTCCCACATCTGAATAGGGTTCTTCAGATCTTCCGCGTCGACCTCGAATTGCTCTAAGTCCGATAACCGCCTACGTCATCAGTCGGAGGGCACCTGGCGAGGCTGGGGGTCAAAGTGCATATCCGTGCATAACATTGGCCGAGGCTAGTGATCAGCTCTATGTGGAGCATGGAGAAAATGACGTTCCTGGCGCTAAAATTGTTTTAATGACCAAAATCTACTACATCAAACTGTTCTTCTGTAGGGTATCCCCACGGAATCAATGTAATCCATAGATCTATATCACTATGCCGGCTTCTTCGCTCGGGGAAGAGGGAAAGATCTGTGTAATCTTAGCATTAGAAGCTGGAATCCATGATCAGACCTACCTTGTTATTAAAAAATTGGTAATTATCATTTCATTAAATAAAGTTCTTGTATCAAATGCCCCTTGGTGCACGAAAAAAAGTATATTATTATGTTATACTTATCAAGGACTTAAGAATTCGCGCATATGATTTCATACTTAGTAAAGAGGTACTGTATACCTATTGATATAATAACTTAATATCATGACTTCCCCTTCCTCCTCTCCCACTTGCAGCTGATTAATAGGTAATACTGATACTAACAGACATTTTAAAACATATTCTCTTGACAGTAAATAAAGGTTGATTTTATCTCCTTATGTGAACATGTAGAGGAACCTCGATATTAAGTGTTGATTCTTTTAATAAGTGTAACTTACCTTGGTATTAAGACTAAATTTCACGTGCACGGACTCATTATAAAATCATTCTTTCATTTCATTAATGAGGCACGTATTAACAAGTATATCACATATATACCTCAATAATAAGTACACCAATGACATGTTTTATATGGGATTTTATTGTAATATGTATGGGCATGACTGTGCAGGTGTTTGAGCGTGGTACACGTGTGTGTGTGTGTGTGTGTGTGTGTGTGTGTGTGTGTGTGTGTGTGTGTGTATTTTAGTGTGCGTGTCTGTGTGTGTGTGTATTGGGATGTTTGTGGATTTGTGGATAGATGAATGTGTATGCGTTTCTGAGTGGTAATATAATATATTATGTTGATAATTCTCTATGTCTACAGTCTAGATTAGGCAAGAACACCCCACATAACTATTGAAGTTTTCCCCAACTCATTTGCTCGTTCCCTGATAGTGGGCTGAGTTGCACAGAATAACTACTAGCTGCTGCAACCATCAATCATAGATTTTTTTTTTTTTTGTCAGCAGGAATTCTGTAAAATTCTGCTGATTTTAGCACCAGTACCCAAAAAATTCTTGACTGCGTAGCATCATTACCAAAAAGTTCTTGACTGCATGGCCTTAAATTAGTGGTATTTCGGAAATTTCTAAAGTTTCGGAAAAAAGAGAAAAAATTACTCAGTCCAGATCTTGACAATGTTATTTCCTATGTTCAAGGGGCAAGTACTCTAAGCGCAATGCTTGTTCCGTGGTATTGGTTGAACAAACTTCTAGGTTACGCTTAGCAGCCTAATCAGTAATACTAGTAGTAGTAACAGTCAACATCGAAGGCAGCACGAATCTGACCTTTCACCCATGAATGAAGGTAACAGTTAGCCGCCGGTTCGGACGGCGCGGCTAAAAATAGATCGCTTGGAGGACTCCGTTTCAGCGAGCAGCGTTCTGAAGCACCCTATACGCTAACAGGTAGGTAACAGAATCACTCATCATAAGTAACAAAAGTGTGTCATCGCTGATCTCCATAGCCCCACCCTCACTCCCCTCCCTCATGTCATGAAAATCATGATCTTACAGCAAAAAGTCCATATAACGGAGGAACTTGGTAAAACAAACTCATTCCAACACATCAAGAAGTCAACAGAGGACGTTCTCAGTGTATTCTCACAAATCAATAAGGCTGGTTCTTTCACAAGCCCAGAAAAAAAAGTGTTAAAATCAAGAGGAATCAATGTATCTCTAAATAAAACCCACAGCACTTTACAAAACGTCGAAGCGTACAGCCTACAGAAGGAAGGACAGCGACCAAGACGACGACCAAAAGTTAGGCTATCGTTTGCTCAATCGACGAAGAATTCGATGCCGACCTGATGGATGTGCGAAATCTCGTAAAAGACAACCCGCATACACAATACATCTTAATAGTAACTGATATATTTTCTCGATATGCATTTGCGCGTCCACTGAAAAATAAAACGAGTGAGGAAGTCGCCAGAGCAATTAGCGATATTTTGGCATCAAGCAAAAGAAAGCCAGAATCGGTTGGGACAGATGCGGGTAAAGAATTTCAAAGCAAGTTTCAACAATAATTGTTAAAAATAAAAAGCAAGGTATTTATGATTTTTATCATTACATAACATATAACACGTCCAAAGCAAACCATGCAGAACGGCTGATCAGAACTCTCCGCCAACGATAATTCAGCTCCTTTATGAAGAATAGAACCTACCATTATCTCAACATTCTTCAAAATCTAATTGACAGCTACAATCATACACCACACAAGTCGCTAGGGAATATCTCTCCAGCAAAAGAAAATGAAACAGAAATCTGTGCACAGCAGTACCTAACGCCAGCTAAAAGATTACAACCTGCAACAGGATATCGATTCAATATTCACGATAAAGTTCGAGTCTCAATCAAGAAACACGCATTGTCGCGATCATACCAGAAACACTTCACATCAGAGATATTTGAAATCTATGCGCGTTTTCAACTTCAGGGTATTCCGCTATATAAGCTGAAAGACCTAAATGGAGATCCAGTTGTCGGAAACTTCTATCACAGTCAACTTCAAGCAGTGGATGTTAATCACGAACAAATGTGGGGAAAAAAAAATTGTCTCAGAGAACTGTGCGAGGAAAAAACTATCTAATCAAGTTCGAAGGTTGGCCGGAGAAATTTAATGAGTATGTGAATGCATCAGATATAGAGGAGATGTGGAAAAAAACAACAACGCAGCAATGAACACCTATATATGTCATTGAAGGTGATCAAAATAACTTTATGAGACCTGAAAACAGACCTTAGCAATTTCATATTCGACTGTACGAGAGACTGGATCCAGGACCTAACTGGGAGTGGGAGCTGGCTCTGAGTGACTTTAGCAATAAATCCTTAACACAAGGCGACCTTTATTGTCACTGTAATGTGCTCATAGGTATGTTAGTCACTCCAACACCTCACTGCTGAGAAAAATTACGACAGATCAGCAATACTACACAAACATATCGTTTAATCCGCGTTATTATCATCAACAACACTGCACGGGTTGCATTTAATGACGAGTTGCAACTGATCAAGACCCTGATGACAGAGGACATGTATGGTTGAACATCGTGTAGAAAACGTGTTCAGGCGACGCATTAATTTGGTGCAAGACGTTGAGAAGAGTTCGGGGAATAGTCCGGCCGCTTATGACATGTTTGCGTGCAAATCGTGCACTTTGTGATACCAAATTGACCTTCACATGGTAAAATCTACATCTTTTTCTGATTCTAAAACGAGGTGGGCCGTCATGGTATGACCACTGGAACCACCTAAAAATGGGTCTTGAAGAAGCGAAAAATCGCGGACGTTTCCTGTGTTTACCCTAATTACAGTTAAGTGAGAAACAAATACTTTCCCATGTAAAAGGTCTGATGAAATCATCTGGAAACAATGACCAAATATTTATTTACACATTTGGTAGTGTTATCCATAGAGTAAACATGCATATCTTTTTAAAACGAATTTTAAGTTTTGAAACACGCATTAGGCCGGAACTTTTTGTAGGCTGGCGTGTTGATGAAATTTTAGTTCAGCAATTTAGAACATAACTGATCGCTAAAAGTCTATTTCAGAATACTCCAAAACGTTTTGTCTAAGTTTACAAAACGGTATTTCACGACTTTAGATCAACATTAACTGTTTCCAATTGTAACCAAAAGAATATCCACCTTAAAAGATACCACGAGCGTTTCCATCTTAACGATACCGGTGTAATGTTGCAGGGCGGGCGAGAGCAATTCTGTTCTCGATAACGAATACGAGTTGCGGTAACAACCCAAAACAATAAAAGCTGCCCTTTCAGTTCAAAATTTCATTTATTGCATTCGTTAAAATACTTCCATGTTTTTGCATCAAATTTATTACGATATCATTGAAAACGCAAATCCGCAATTTACAACTTGAAGGTTCTCAGTATCCTACTCCCTTGCATTCGAAATATTTCAGTATCGAATGGATTCTGAGAGTGCTTTGTCAGCATAGCACTGCACTAGCGCACGTAGTCTTGATGGTGTCGCATTAAGTTTTGCTCTTCAACATTGGCAAGTTAGGATAATAGGAACCAAAATTAAGTTTTGTTTTCTTATTCGTATAATAAATATCAAGTATCACCATTGTTTGAACACAGCCGTTGGTGATTAAACACAAATCACACATTCATGCACTTTCCATATATAACAGTCTAGATCTAATGATTAGATGTAGAAATTAGTCCTTTCATTAAAGAGCTGATGCCACATTAGCCGTTCGAAAAAATTGACTGTGATTGAGTCCCTCGCCAAACATTCAAAAGCCACAAATAAAACATAATAACCCGTTCTTTGTGAATTTTTTACTGCATTCTGTGACTTCTTCACCGCTTTCTCAATGCTACTGATGTCAGCTTGTAATTTTTTCTTCACTAAACAGATATAGGCTACTGGGGGGAAAAAAATGGCTGGCTGAAAGAGAACAAGAATCAAAAAAAAAAAAAAAGCAAGATGCAAACTGGGTGGAAATAATTGCAATCTCTTAATCACAAATAATCACAAATCAGAAATATTCATGTGTCCACAGAATATGGCCTAACAAAAAAGAAAAAGAAATACAAGAGCAGGGGGGAGGAAGGGGGTGGGGAGTACTTGGGTAGAGACAATTGCACTACTATGACAAGTAGCTCTGCATATTGCTATATCTTTCAATGAATTAAAAAGTATGGCAATGTTTACAGCAGATGATGTGATTGCTACCGCCAGGTACCACAAGAATTATTACGCTTGTAAAGCTGCAGAAGATAATAATGAGAAGACTTTTGACACTACTATGAGACATACTGAGTAAACACTTATTCACAACCCTGTCAGAATCACCCATTTTCAAATCGGATTTCAGGTCTGTCGGCACACAGAAGACAAAACTATTGTTGTTACAATGTCCAAAATATATGGAAAGTATCCACAAAAGAGGGTAAAGAGTGCAACCGCTGAGAAAATCGTTCTCAAAACTGCACAGCTCTTACGACAAGATGTAAACTAAGTGCCGTTTAGCCGTAACCAGTCTGAGAAAAAAAATGGATTTATACACAGTCTTTGGTCAGCTAATCAATTCCCCTCTTCTGTCCATACTCATAAACTTTATTTTGTTCATGATCGCTTTCACAGACCAGTGTCTGCACCAATCTCAGGTTATGGACGAGCATGTCTTGTTTCAACTTTCACAGATCTTCTTGTACTCTTTAGAGACAACTAAACATTAGAATGATGCGGGTGCCAGCAGGTACCTACGAAGCGATCTCGGAGGAGAAAAAAATGCCTATCCCTATGTACTTTGGATTAATGGTATTTTTAGAAGAGAATGTCATTTGGACCTTCTGCATGAACAGATTTGGGGTATCAAATGACATTTGCAAAATCTGTTTTAACTTCTTTCATGAGATGAGTGGTGTGCTCTCCTGAAGTACACAAAATATTATTCGTCTTTACACAATATGTTGATAATAAAGACCATAATCCTGAGTCGCCGAAAAGATTTCTCTCATTATGGAATTTCGGACGTGCAACTTTGGAGAAGCAGACCGACATTCAAAACTCAGACATGACTTCTGAATGTTACAGGTTTGCTTTTTTTTTTTCTGTCATTACAATCAGTGAATAATAACAGAAGAAATGGAAGTTAAACCTGTCTCGAATAAGCAATAGGGCGTTATTCTCACAGCTAGATCTTACCACTATGGCTAGATTCATGTCGGTCTGCCTCATGAGTTTGCTCAAGCATTTAGAATCTTGTAAGTGCAAGCATTTTGCTGCAGTGTTATACGCAATGGAAACTTAGTGCCACCGCAACTGGGGCAAAATCTTGTCACAATACTGACCAGCATGTTTACGCAATAACTGATGAGCTTATAAAGATGGCAGAATGATTGGCGTCTGACTTAGCTCGTTTTTGAACTGACCGCTTTTAATTTTGCTGAACTAATGAGTCAGTAAAAAATACGTAAGTTGAAAATCTCGGTATGCACCTTTGTGACGCACCTCGTCGACGCAGATATAAAGTGCTGCATGTCAATGGAAAGGGCTTGTCTTACCCTATTTGATAAATAGTACCATTATGTTAAGAGTTAGAGAGGCGGTTGTACAGTGGGGTAACTGAAAATTTCAGTCCGTCATAGTGCCTCGTCTAGCCATCAGAGATATAAAGTGTTGCATATCAATGGAAAGGTCTTTTGCTATGCTCTGTTTTAAAAAAAATGATCCTTACATTAAGTGGTATTGATTTTACAGAGCGCAAAGGGGTTGAAAACTCGTGTTTTACTTAAACAAAGAAGGATCATTACAGACGCCTACCATCCACAGGAGGGTTCTGCCAAGGTGGGCCCACCTCATTTTCGATATCACTTGGCATAAGGAACCTGTCGTAAAAGCGGTATGTTGGTATAAAAAAGTGCACGATCGATGTAACAATAACATCCTCCCCCATTAGAAGTATGAAAGGGACAGTCATACTTTTTTAAAAAGCAGTTGGTTTGTTTGGGACGTGCGATTGGACGTTGTCAACTTTATGTAGGTATCATGTGATGTCAACATCCTATATGGCGGCACTGCCGCATATAGAGTGCGAATATAAAGGAAACATTACAGTCAGTAAAATAGCAAAGAAGGGTGAGTCAGTTTGAAGTTTTAATTCTATTTCATAGGATACTTGGCTTGTCAAGACTGTAGGTGTTTATAAAATGGTTTGATTTGACAACACAGCAAATCAGTATCATTAGGCCTAGTCTAGACTAGACTAGAAACCGAGAAACTCTGACAGTGACACTGAGCACTTAAACAGTTTAGACTAGATCTAGATAGACCTCTAACTGTTTAACTTAACTTTAGCAGTTCAGACTTCTGAAAATTAGATTTATCTAAACTAGACTAGTCTAGTATTACAGAATAATCACGGAATAGTCTAGTCTAGATAGACCCTACTGCATGGATCTGTCTAGGGGCTACATTCTTGTATCAGCGATAGACTATGCCAGGCTTTTCATCATTCTGTCAGGTCGATTCCGGCATAGATGACTAACAGAGACAGACTTTTCAGCTGCACCAGTTTATATAGAAATATTCCTAGATAAATCTATGACAACTAAACTATGAAGAAAAGGGAGGAATTCCATATGTGTGCCAGAAAGATTTCCGCATGCAACACACCGAACCAACAACATACCCTAACCTTAACCCTAACCCTAACCCTACTCTAACCCTAACCCTGACCCTGACCCTGGGTTAGGGTTATGGTTAGGGTTAGGGTATGTTGTTGGATCGGTTTGTTGCATGCGGAAATCTTTCTGGCACACATATGGAATTCCTTCCGAAGAAAATGCAATAGGGAAACAAAGAGTGAAGTCACAGAAAGTCTAGTCTAGATCCAGACGTTCTTCTGACACTTCAGTGTCTTGAGCGTGTAAAAAAATGCAGTCTAACCCAGACTTATCCTGGACTCTGGAGACTTAAGTTAAAAGGCCTGACAAAATGAAAGGGCACTGCCACTAGTGGGTAGGTGTGGTCCCGACCAATTTGTTGATACATAGTCTAGACTAGTGAAAACAAATAACCATTTCAATACCAATAACAAAAGAATCTACAGTTGGTTTAATAGCAATAAAATAGAGTGAAGAGGTAAGGAGGGATATGAGGACACTAGACAGGCCAAACTGAATTCAACAAAGACATTGTCCTCTACATCTAAGGTTTTATTACCAACAGAGATGCATAATAGAATGCTCCAGCACATATGCCATTATTTTTGGAAGGATTTCCATATGTGGTAACTCCTACAACGAACTCCACAATATATAATTACATGTCAAGTTTATGCCTATTTTTTTATTTATCTTGATGAATGCTCCCAATATCTAGTTTTTACGGTAAGCACAGAAATTGAATACCTATCTCAATATATTTAGACCACATTTGGACACCTGACTGAACACCAGCTTTATTTCAGGTGTTGATACCTGATAATATATTAATAAAATAGTAGGGGCCACACTTCCACACAAATGCAAATGAAAGCCCAGAGCAGCAGAATGAGTTATTTTCCACTCTAGGAATCTAGCTTCAGATAATTGAGTAAGTTCCCACTTGCTAAACCTAAGCTAAATAGGGTTGTTGTAATGCTACTAGAAGTATGTGTTACAAGTTTGGACATCCAAAGTAACAAAAGAAGTAAATGTTACCCAAATTTTTCGTAACAGTTACAAATTATTACTTGTGACCATTTTGTTTTTTTTGTTTTTTTGTTTGTTTTGGGTCACCACATGCATGATAGCCTGAATTGGAATTGTGGAAAAAGTTTAAAAGTCGACATTCTCCCCTAAATTTGACCTAAATATGTACCCCACTTCAGGGTCATAAAAATGGCATTGTGCCTACAACCCAACTGCCTTTTGTTGTTAGCTGTGCTAACATTATCACCACAGTTGAGTAATCAGGGTTGTGTAATGAATAAGCATGATAAAGTTGGGAGTGCCTTTTGACTAAAAGTGGTAGTTTTTAGCATAGAGAATACCATGTCTTAAAAAGTAGTGGTAAAGGTATCGAAAGTACAAAAATAGCAGTGAGTACTCACTACCACTCTGCCCTCCAAAGGCAAACACACGTATCTGCAGTTCTCTTGCATTTTAAGGCTCCTATTTGTTTTGGCCCACCTGGGCGTATTGTACGTTTTGACAGAGGCAGAAATGCGAAACCAACAATCTGACTTTTTGACAGTAAATATCAACGTATCCAATATTTCCAAAATGTTTCTATAAAGGCAAAACATCATAACAGTGATCTACTAAGCAGTCCGGCATAGCAATGGAGTTACGTCGGTTTGCCTTTGGAGGGCAGCACTGTCATTGTGGTTTTCAAAAATTTTGGCTTTTCTGGTAATGATGACTGTGAAATACTGTGTTGGACTTAAAAGTGCAGACAGAAGTGTGGTTCAGTGGTTATATGCATCAGTTCTGATAGTTCCGAACTGATCTTTTACAGGATTGTTGCTAATTATATTGTCCTAGGTCTGGTTGCTACACTTTTGTTAATGTGATAAAAAAAAAAAAGGCTCAGAAATACATGCCAGTTTGTCAGAAGCTGACTATACTTTTATTATAGAGTCTTATTATAGAGCACCTGAGGCACTATCAGACAGTTGGCACTGTCGGGCAGCACTTCAAAAGAAATTGCTCTTAACTTTGAGTTTGGCAGGTGAAGCCACCCTCAGCGTCATGAAATATGTTTGTGAGAGATCCTGTAATGCAAGGAGATGTTGAAATTTGGACATAATAAATTAGAGTGTTGCTTTTTCACAGCACAGAGTATTTGCAGACGCAGTATGAAGTTTAGTCTGGTAGCCATCACATGCATGTTACTGAAAGATAACAGGAATACCATCCTACACAAAACTCTTTGAAGATCATTTCCAGTTTTTACAACTAGAGGGGAAAGTCTGTGGTATTCTGAATCAAGATATGCATCAAGGTGATCAAGGCCACACAGGCAGCGGCTTCAAATTTGAGCTAATATTTGACGGTACGTCATTTGAAAATGTTAATTACCTTACCTTATAGTGACCATGATTTAATTATTTTGAATGAAGAATTTGAATGTAAGTGCTGTTAGCTTTAAACATTAAAATAGATGTATGGTCTTAAAGAGGTCTTTAAAATTACATTTCTGAAAGTTAGGTTCAGTTAATTTGTTCTGTTTGTGGTTGTAGGCAGGAACTTTCTGTTTGTTCACCTATGAGAAGTGCTGTTAAACTTAAAAGGTAATGAAAAATGGAGTGAGTGCTTTTGGGAAAGAAGTGGTAGAGTAGTGAGTACTGATAAGAATAGTAATGAAATTACTTTTATGATCTTGTAGTTTTTAGTTACTCAGCTACCTACAAAAGTAGTTCTTCACCTGTGTATGTAATGTAAACTACGGAGATGGACTAACAAGCAGTTGCACTGGTAACGAACAATCATTTTTCAACTGTGTTTGTTTTTTAAATTGCTCAGGTGGCCCACATTAAAGCATTTTGTGTATAAAATATTTTATTCTTCAAATTCCTAAGTAATCAAATTTTGTTAAGCTGGCCTTCATGAGAAATATTCCCAAAAAGTTTGTGTTATTGTGACGAGCAAGTATGTTGTGAGTGGTATGCGCAAACTAATAGAGTGAAGACATTTTGTTATTATTTCTTTAGTATGTTTAAACTGATTGCTTCTGTTCTATAGGTTTATTGCCGGGTTATATTTACAATGAAATATTTAAGGCAATAGTAGAAGGTGTTACAATGGATAATAATAATGCGGTGTTTTAAGTCTTGTATCTCGGCTAATGTCTGCTCACGCGACTTTATACTATTATTACCCCAGCAGGCCTGATCATTCTAGTACTTTCTCAGCTCCCTGAAGAGCATAGAGTGCCACTGCCATTTTCAAGCACTTGTCACTAGCATTCTGACAGTATCTTCCACTGCCTATAGCCTGGCAGCCATTTTACATGTGGGTGGACTAAGGAAAATGTGAATGAAATGCTTTCCCAAGGCACTTGCAACATGACCATGGTCGGGAATTAAACCTATGACTTTTAGATCTTGAATCCAACGCCCTAACTGTTCGGCCATACTGCTCCAAGTGTATTTTTCTAAACCTTCAGATTGAATGTAAGTGTTGTGCAAACATATATATGCATTTTTGCAGGATGTGTGCAATTGATACTAGGTAAGATACAACTTGTACTTACACAGTTGAAAGAAAAAAAAAAAAAAAGATCATAACATGCCAAAATTAAATGCTGAAGTTAGATAGGGATGATGGTGAGGCGAGATAATCTGGCGCCAACCCATATGAAGCAAGTTTGTGGGAGGAAGGAGAGGGGTTATGTGTCTGTGTTGGGAGGGATGGTTGTTGGGGGCAGGTCTAACTAGAAAAGCCTGCTCTTNGCTGAGATGGGAGGAGGTGGGGTACTGACCCCGCAGAATTTTGCATTGCAAAATTTCCCATTTTCCGCACTGCGGCCGCAAAATTCGTGATTTTCCGCAAAATGTTGCAAAAACTGTAAAATCCGCATGAAAAAGGCATGGCAGAGAAATATTATGTTTTACCAATGAAAATAGCGAATACTTTTAAGACCGTTAAAGTAAATGACAGTGATTTCCCTTTGCTTCGCGCGTCTTCCGTTCACTGCCGTTCAGTTTGCGTAGGTCTACAGTAGCGCAGGACAAGCACGTTGAGTGTTTGATTTCACTCTGCGCTGCTGAAAATATTTAGGACCTGATGCTGTAACGCAGATTCCAACATCAGCATCGGACATTGCGCAGTTCTGGAATTCCACTCAGAAGACTGTGCCGTCGCTTGCTAGATGTGCAAAGCGATACAGTGAACCTCGGATCTAACACTACTAACAGTCGTTTAAAGCCGAGGTCTCGTTGAACACAAGGACAAGGTGTCTGCACAAGTCATGTGAAAACTGATCTCTATCTTTAGCGAGAACCTTCAGCTAAAAGGGTGCTTAACTTTGCACTTCAAAAATATCGCTGGTTGCTATCCTTGACTCCAAACACCATCGGCATGACAACATCGCGAGCTGATACATCTACCGGTTTATTTTTTTTTAGTAAACAAAGCAGTGTAAATGTTGAGAAACGAATTGTTTCAATCACTGTCTCTGAGTCTGTGATTAAAATTTCGCCTCGCGCAATGATTGGTTCAAACAAAAGGCTTGGCAAATCATCAGCTAAGCATATTTATTATTTAACAAAATCCAAGAGGGTCACCGGCAGAGCCGATTGATCTGACGTGAAATGACCCTGCAGAGACTTCAAACTCCCCTCCACTGATCGCTCAGATGGTCCTATCTCGTTCCCCCATCCCCTCCCTCCCTACTCCGCTCCTTCGCAGCAACTACTGTATTACCGGTAACCTTTCATGTTGACTCAGCCTGTAAGTTGTAGAATATTGGTAGCAGTTGTTATGTAAACCTTCAGGAATTGCTTGCTGCCGACGGTTTTATTGTGGGTGAAAAGGGTGTGGGAAGGGGAAAAAAAAGGGGGATTTTCATTTCCCTCGTTGAATTCGAGGTCTCGTTGAATCCGAGCTTGTTGACGAGGTTCACTATAATATGCTCGCAACAGTCACTTCGGCCGACGTAGTGAGGAGCTTCTCCCTCTACAACCTGGTTCTTTCACAGAGGAGGAGAAGCCTTAGTGAAGACACCCTTCGGTGCCTGTTTTTTTTTTTTTTTTTTGTATTTCAACAACTTGGATGGAAATTATTTTTTTTTTTTATTAAAGGAAATAATGGATTTGTTTTATTGAGTTTTGAAGGATGTTGTGCGCATGCAAGGTCTTACGTTCTTAAAATAAAGTTTACAATTGACTTTTTAATAATAGGTAGCTCTGGGGAGAGAAAAAAACAATTGCAAAATTTTTTCAAAATTTGCCTTTTTGGGGTTGCAAAATTTGCCTTTTTGGGGTTGCAAAATTTACCTTTTTGGTTGCAAAATTTTGATTTTTTT
>JAWQUT010001146.1:8272-37308 GCA_033807755.1 Ellobium chinense | reverse complement strand
CTCATTTCCCCACAGGCCGACGTGACCCGGGATCCATTGAAAGGTTAGATCTACTCCGTAGCCTCGCATCAGCCTATCTGCGAGCTCGAGCACCTCGCATATCACTACCGTGGTACTGCACACGGAGTGGCTTTGCAGTGCTTGAAGCGCTGACATGGAGTCCGTAAAGACTACCATGTCTGTGGGGGCGGCGGTCCCATCTTCGAACTTGTTCAGGACCGCAACCAGCCCCTGTTTTCGAGGTAAGACGCGACCGTTTCCAGTGCAATCGTTTTGAGAAGGTGGTGCGGGCTACTTTTACTCACTCGTCCGTCGACAAGCTCCGTCCGGACCTTGGGCTGTTGCAAATTCGAGAAAGGGGGNGGGGGGGGGGGGGGCTCCGGTACGATTACTATTGGCTCACTGACCGTGGGAGGTTTCGCTTCGCTTTCGAGCATCCTGGTTGCTCTCATGAATGACGGCTTCTGTAGCCTCTCCGTGTCGTGCCAGCTCTCCACGAGTTCTCGCACCGGGTTTCCTACCTCCATTCTTCTTTCTGAATGGCTCAGTATGAATTTGTCTCTCCTTATGCCCAACGGTTCCACGTTCGAAGCCACGTCGAGGGCCTCGTGAGGCGTGCTACGGAGCGCTCTGCATATAAAGCGTAGGGCCTGATAGTGGACTCTTTCCAGCTTGTCGAACGTTCACTTGCTGGTCAATGCTTATATTATTATGGGAAAGGAATAGTCGATGATCGACCGGGCATAGCCCAGGTAGACTTGTCTCAGGAGTCTACTTGTAGCACCCCAGCTAGTAGCACCCCAGCTAGTAGCACCCCAGCTAGTAGCACCCCAGCTAGTAGCACCCCAGCTAGTAGCACCCCAGCTAGTAGCACCCCAGCTAGTAGCACCCCAGCCGTTTGACTAATCTCTGCCGCTTCCGGACCTTTTCAGCCACGGAGCTCGTATGCTCCTGCATAGTGAGCCTCTGATCGAGTTGGACACCCAGATAGCGGAGGTCAAAGTCCTGTTTGGGGAACAGCCAACCGTTGCTGAAAACTGAGAACACAGTCTTATTAGTGTTTATCTTAAGTTTCCAGAATCTGCAGTAGAGTGCAACCATGTTGAGATCCTTCTGGAGGTTCTGCGTCATTTCAGCAGCATTCGTTCCAGTTTTCCAGATAAGCATATCGTCAGCAAATTTTGCCTTTTTGCATCTCAGGTGGCTACTAATTTATGAAGGCCAGGAATAGGGTGCACGAGAACGCGGATCCCTTGGGGAGTCCCTCCTCTAGGGTGCTCTCAGGTGAGCGCGTCTTTCGGATTCTGGTTTGGATCGTCCGGCTGGTAAGGAAGTCCATTATCCAGCGGTACATCCTACCCTCAACACCCATTCCTCTCAACTTCAGCTGTAACCCTGACCGCCATACTCTGTAGTAAGCCGTTTGTAGGCTGAGGAACACTGCTGTTGTGCTTTGCTGTTTTCCTTGTCCTGCGATCTGAAAACCATTGATCACTTTCTGCGTAAAATGAATCAGCTGGTCTGCTGTTTGTTTCCCCTTGCGAAAACCCGCCTGTTCGCGACATATCAAGGACTTCTTTTCCATCCACCAATAGAGTCGCCCATTTACCATCCTCTCTGCTATCTTGCTGAAACAAGAGGTAAGCGAGATCGGGCGGTAGCTGTTCGGCTCATCGACGGGTTTGCCCTTCTTTAGGACTGGGACAAGTATTGCCCGTTTCCACGCTCGCGGGAGCTGGCCGGTTCTCCACGTTTTGTTGATAAAACCTAGTATTACTAGCCGGCGCCGAGACTCCCAAGGTTTTTAAGCATTTCATTGCTGACTCGATCGAGGCCTGTGGCTTTCTTCCCTTTCGCTTTTGCTAGAACTGCCTCCAGCTCTTTCATTGTGAACTCCGAGCCAAACGGACCATCCTCCTTCACCTGCATGGCCTTTTCCTTCTCTACCCTCAACTGCTTGACTTTGCGGTCCCTAGCAGTGTGGGGTTCCGACTTATTGACTCCGGCGAAGTGTGTGTTAAGCAGCTTCGCCTTCGTCTCGTCTGTACCGGCGACCTTCCCCCGAGAATCCCGGATGGGCCCCGGGTTCTGGGTCGTTTCGGTACGTTCCATTCTGTTGAGTAGAGTCCATGCCTTAATTCCCTTTCTATCTAGGTCCATTTTGCTACAAGCGGCGCGCCACCGTGCTCGCTTGGAGTTGGCAGTCAGTATCGCACTTTGGCCGTGAGTTTGTTATAGATAATTCTGTCCGCTGCTCCGCCTTTTGCAGCACGTTCTCTGGCCTCTTGTCTCGCTCTGACCGCCTTTTCCAATTCATTGCTCCAGTACGGACTCCACTTCTTTCTGCCTCCTCTCGGGATACTTGTCGAGCGGCCGACGAGATCCCTTTCACCGAGGAGTCGTACGTGGAGTCAATGTTATTTTGGTCTTCTATTTTGGCCAACTAGTCATTCGCTAGCTGTTTGAAGAGTGGCCAGTTTGCTCTTTTGTAGCACCATATGCGGCGAGGCGCCCCCACGCCTGTCCCACCGGGTGCTGCAATTTGCAACAGAAGGGGTAGATGATCTGACCCGATGTCTGTGAGGACTTTCCACTGGAACCTTGGACTGATGTCCGCGGATACCAGGGAGATGTCCGGCCTGTTCTCTCCTCCATGCCCCCTGTGGAGGAAAGTCGGTGTCGAGTTTGGGGTTTGTTGTAATATTAGGTTGCAGCCGTCTAGGGTTTCCTCCAAGTCCTTCCCGGGGGTATTCACCACCCTGTGGTCATAGCCTAGTAAGGCGGAACAAGCATTGAAGTCACCCGCGAAGACTGTCCTAATGTATGCCTTTCCTACACTGCCTAAGTCGAAACTGTTGTTTGGGGGGTTATACACATTGTAAAGCGTGTATTTGGTTTTGTTGAGCCAGACTTCCACCCCGTGGATGTCGAGCCCACCAATGCTGTCTGTCGGTTCTCTGAGGGAGGCAGTGATATCATTCCTGACTAGAACAGGAAGGCCTCTGCACTGTCGGCATTGGCACTTGTGCATCGAATATCCCGATATGTGGGATTTCCTCGCGCCCAGCAACATTTCCTGTAGCAGTGCGATATGTATGTGGTTGTCTCTTAGAACCTTAGCCAGCTCTAAGGTTTTCGGCTCTAGGCCGCAGACATTGAGCTGGAGAACATTGAGCTTGCAACCATTGCTTCCAGGAGCGTGTAGGTCTGATCTACCGCTCTTATTGTTTTCCGGACCAGTAACCCTTGTCTCGTCTCCGGCCTGCCCTGTCGCACCAGAAGACGGAAGTCCGGTAGCCTTTGGTCCGGCGCTGGTCCGTCCCTTTCCACCAAACGCCGAGTCCATATGTTTGGGTCGGACAGCCCTGCGATAAATTTGTTTTGACTTTTTCATTATTGTATGAAGGGGGGTGTGGCGGCGTTTCCAATCCCCAGAAGACGTAGCCGGGCGAGTCCGTCCTCCTAGAGGCGTTCGGGGGTTGGACTCTCAAGCAGCTGCAAGGCTTGTTCCGTATACGCTTCGCCCGCCACGGGGGTTGCCCTTTATCAGTCCGCCCCTTTGAGAGGGGAGGACCATATTCAGCCAAAACGGCACGGCCAAGATCCCAGCCCTCTTTAGCAAGCGTTCCACCACACCAGAGCTTAGCGTTGGCTTCCTGCCAGTATCCAGTTGCCACCATGTGGAGGTAGAGGGTGAGTCTTCCCCGGCTAGGCCTCAGTTTCCTAGCGAGGGCTCGGTACCCGCCAGTACGCCCCTTCCGCCCGGGGGAAGAAGGTTGCCATCGGCCTCGCTGAGAGCTGTGGGTTGGCTATGTAGTGGGGCTCCGAAGCAACTACCTTAACTAGCCAGGCGGCTTCTAAACGGCCGAAATTACCTGCCTTCCAGGACCGTAAAGACGATTTGGACAGCTGGCTCCTGCGCTTCGAACGGTTTGCGGAGACGGCCAAATGGCCTAAGGACACATGGACGACCTCTCTCTCTGCCTTGCTGACCGGAATAGCTTTGGGCTGCTTCTGTCGTCTCTCTATGGATAACGCCAATGATTACGATAAAGTCAAAGAAGCCCTTCAAAAGAGGTACAACTTAACTGAAGACGGCTACCGGCTCATGTTCCGACAGTCCAGGCCCGAAGACGGAGAGAACGTTGGCATGTTCATCACGAGAATTAAAAAATACCTAAATCGGTGGGTGAAGCTATCAAAGACAGAAGAAACCTTCGAATGCGTAAGGGATCTCTTCATCAAGGAGCAGTCCATAGATGCATGCCCCTCCGATTTGGCTACCCACGCCAGAGAGAAGAAGCTGAAAACCCTAGACGACGTGACCAATACAGCTGAGGCATTCCTAGTGGCAAGGAATAGGCAGTTGAGGGACAGTACCAAGCAACAGAGCCAACCAGCAAGGGCGAGGCCTAATGGCAACACAGGGAATACTCCACAGGTGTGCCAATTTTGTCAGAGGCCGGGACATTAGGCAGCGGATTGCTACAAGAAGGCAAGTGACAAGGGCAAGGGCGAGATGAAGTGTTACGCCTGCGGGAAGCCAGGCCATACAGCAGAAAGGTGCCCATCCCAGACGGACTTGGGACAGAGCAAGCCCAGCAAGTCTGGGGCGGCCGTAGTGATGGCAGTGGAGAATGTGTCGTCAGTGCAGGACCTGGCGACGGCTGACACCAACATCAACCTGCAAGCGGTGCTGAGGGACGGGAAACTTCAGTTTGAGGTGCCTGTTACGTGCGGAGGATACAGTGACGGAAGGTCCGTGGACGAACTGAAGCTACCCATGATGAAAGGCTTGATCGGGGATCAAGAAGTGGACGTGTTGCGAGACACCGGTTGCGAAGGCGTTGTGGTGCAGCGAAGGTTGGTGAGCGACGGACAGCTCACTGGACAGAAGAGGTTGATCGCAAGGATCGACAACAGTATCCTGGTGGCAGAAGAGGCCAACATTGATGTGAGGACACCCTTCTTTACGGGCAGAGTGACAGCGCTGGGCATCCCAGAGACCATCTGTGATCTGGTGATTGGGAAAGTCGACGGGGCGAGAGATCCTAACGACCCAGATACTACGGTGATGGTGGGAGCAGTGACCACGAGGGCCCAAGAGAAGAAAAGAGGTCAGTCCACATTGCTGAAGGTGCTGAAGGTAGAGCGGGAGTCGACAGGAAGGAATTAGTGCGACTCCAGGAGCAAGATGAAGCCTTGCAGAAGTTGGAGCAGAACACTACTCCAAAGACGAGAGGCAAGAAGTCTGTGCGCTTCAAGAGGCGGCAAGGAATCAACAACTACAGAGTCAAGATGGGTGCGAGGGAGAAGACCCTGCAAGCTGACTTACTCAAGAGGTACGTCCTGAGAGTAAGAGGTGAATCTGAACCAACGACAGATCGAGTAGCTGCGGCGATAACAGCCACGGAATCGGCAATGGAAGTTGGAACTCAGACGGAAGAAGAGTGTGACGTGACTCCCCGTGGTGCGGGACCAGCCCATATCGACTCCAGTCCGCAAGATAATGATGCGGAAGATGTCAGTCCTTTCACCATTGGAAAGTCAAGGACTGATGACGTCATGGTCAACGGAAATCTCGTGACACGGTCTGCTGGTGTGACTGCGGTCGAGGATGGCGCGTCAGAGGGCATCAGTACTGGAGATACTGAAGATCTCGCTGACCTGGGAAGTTGGGGTCAGATGGAGAGCTACGAAGACCTGCAGTACGGCACGCAGCTGACCCCGGAGCAATGCAAACAACTGAAAGAAGTTGTATGGGAATACCGGCATATATTCACCGATCTTCCTAGATGCTGTCGACTCACTGAGCACCGGGTCGACTTAACGTCGGATGTGCTGGTTCGTCAACGCCCGTATCCAGTGCCGTATGCCATGCGTGAGTCGCTGATGGAAAAACTGGGCATTATTCGGAGGAGTTCGTCGGCATATGCTTCACCAGTCGTCGTTGTCAAGAAGAAAGATGGCTCTAACCGTATCTGTATTGACTACAGGAAGTTAAACAAGATCACGGTCTTTGACCCTCATCCGACAGCCACCCCATCGGATGTGTTCCAGAACCTGGCCGAGGGAAAAGTGTTTTCCCGGATAGACCTCAGCAAGGGATACTGGCAGGTTCGAGTTAGAGAAGAGGATGTCGGTAGGACAGCGTTCGAGACCATGGGTGAACATTACGAGTTCGTCCGGATGCCATTCGGGATGATGAACTCAGGAGCCACCTTGAACAGAGTTGTGAAGCCTCTGATTCAGGGCATGGACAGGGTGACAGCATACGTAGACGATCTAGTAGTATTCACGGAGACATTTGACGAACATGTGGAAGTCCTGAAGGAACTGCTGCAAAACGAATGGACCAGGCTGGACTCACTGCAAGACCATCCAAGTGCCTCCTTGGGACATTCGAGGTAGATTTTATAGGACATTCCATTAGTAAGGGAACAGTTGGACTTTTGGATGACAGTATTTGCAAGATAAGAAATGTTCCCAGACCCAACACTAAGAAAGATGTAAAATCATTCTTGGGGCTAGTTGGATGTTATCAGGAGTTTGTACCCAATTTCGCGGCCATCGCAGCGCCGTTGTCGGACTTGCTCAGAAAAGGTCAACCTAATGTTGTTCAGTGGGGTGAAGCTCAGGAAAAGGCATACACACCTTTGAAAAATAGCCTTGTGTCTAAGCCTGTTTTGCGCTTACCTGATTTCTCTAAAGATTTTATATTGGCAACTGATGCTTCAGATCGAGGTCTGGGTGCTGCTCTTATGCAAAATGATGGTGGAAAATTGTATCCCATAGCCTATGCCAGTCGCAAACTGTCGCCCTGTGAGGTGAAATACCTAGTCTCCGAACGTGAGTGTTTAGCTATTGTTTGGGCAGTGAAGAAGTTGGCATTGTGCGTGTATGGAAAGGAGTTTGTGCTACAAACTGATCACCACTCCTTAGAGTACTTGAACACAGCCAAGTTTGATAGCCTGAAGCTGTTAAAATGGAGTTTATTCCTCCAGTCTTATCGATTCAGGATCCAGGATAATGTCGGTGCTGATTTTCTGAGTCGTGTGGGTGACAAATTTGGTACGTGAGAGACAGTCGTTTTAATGGCTGTAGCGAGCAAGTGTCAGTCAGTATTGGCTTATAATGAAGAGGCACTGAATACAACAGCTTCTCCTTAGAAACGCCACCGACGTTGCTACTTTAGTTCACAAACTAAGTCCGCTGTGCAGGAAACAGAATACTTCTTTATTGGTAACAAGGTGTAACCAGCAAATGATTCACAATGCACAGACCATAACAGCCAACTCTACTCTCTCACTGTCATGCCTTTTATACAGTGGAGTCCGCTTAAGATAAACCTCTCGGGACCAAGTCAATAAGTTTATTTTAAGCAAGATTTATCTTAACCATTTTCAAGGGAAACAACCTGTTTCATGGTACAGTCGAGCACGGAAAACTCGAATTTCTCCGGGATCGAAAAAAGCGTTCGAGATTTCCGTAATTCGAGATTCCCGTGACGGCAATATTTTCACAATTACCATCGACTAGAGGGACTGGTAAGGGGAGATAACCACACGACACTAATCTGCTCTGATCTTAACATAATTAGAATTACCACCCTTCCCTGTTTCCGACGTTCCACATAAAATCATGACAAACAAACTGAATTTAATGAACAGAAGACGAAAATCACCTGATTTCGTCAGAGTAGATCGAACTTCGGTGCATAAGTGTAATCCTGATGTGTTCGACGTTATTCGAGGAAAAGAAAGAAATTAGGAGCGGCACTATTGCCAGTCTGCTATTACCTATCGCCCCGCCACGTCACTCTATGCGCATCGCGTCATGTTCGACGCAATAAAATTTATCGCAGCGTGTGTTGACCTAGTCCACCACCCGCCAGGTCGCTCTGCATGCTCAATCACTACACCACCCCCCTCCCGCTGATTCAATAGAGCCACACAAAGCATTGTCTTGATCCCTTGCCCATTACCACGGCACTCCCGCACACCTTTCCCTTATCACTAACACTGGGACGAGCAACGCCAGACAAAGAAAGGCTTTTTCGGTCATTTCGCCGCTTTGAGATCGGGTAGATGATGATGAAATCGTTCGAGAAATGCGTGTTGAGAGTTCGAGAAAATCGTGTTAACAATACAAAGAAAATAGAGGCATTTAAAAGGGGCCGATAACAGCGTTCGACATTTCCGTGAATTCGAGATTAGTGTGTTCGAGTTTTCTGTGCTCGACTGTATTTTTATCCACATCTTTGAGAAGCTCCATTTCGCTATCCAGACTCAGCGTCTTTTCTTTGCAACTCTGTCATTGTGGAATGCAATGCGAAGGATTTTACGTTGAGATCGGTTCGATGTTTACTGATCAAGCGCAGGAAAAGAAAAGAAAGGAACGAATCACTAATCGTGTACACACACGTACCGGATGGATAGTCTACATTAGGCTAAGCCGCTTGTTTAGGACTGGGAGGAGAGAGATGGCACCAACTGTGCGCTGATGCACACATGAGAGATGATGGGGAGGGAGGCTAGTCTAGGCTAATCTCAAGTGGACCTTGCATGCAGAGACTGAGTGTACTAACTAGACTAATAAGGTAAACGAAGCATTGCCTTTCCCACCCTACACTCTCTGCCCCAACCCAACCCCTCTCCGCACACATGACCCTATTACATCATCAAGACGGCAGCAGTGCGTGTGGGCTTAACTTTGGCTTATAAAGCCATTTTTTAGTAAGTTTAGTATGAATCACATCTGGTTTACACTTGCGGGCCGACAAGAAGGGTTTATTTTAAGCGGAGGCTGTGTTGTCGGCGTTTATATTAACCAGTCGTTGATTGGTAATGGTGAAGAAGGCAAAAATCGGGACCACGAGGAAAGTTTAATGTAACCGAGATTTAATTTTATCTTAAGCGAGTTTATCTTAAGTGGACTCCACTGTAGTAATTTCAGCAGAAATTCTGGAATAAACGACGTCATCATCATATGATGCGCCCAAACAAACATGCTAGTCTAGAAGGTACGAACAGCAACTTCCAGACTAATTAGAATCAAAACATGTTGATCGCGGCCCCACTCGAACCCTCGGGAAGGCTAATACTGCGTTCACTCAAAGCATCCTACCCGAACCTTCGGGAAGGCTAATACTGCGTTTACTCAAAGCACTATACGGTCGAGCTGACCTTGACACTAAACAGTCTCAATACTATTACTAGTCTAGCGGGCGGGACGCACTGCCGCCTTAGTTAAAGGAGAGGAAAAAAACCAACTGATCCCAACAAGGTCAGCCGCTACTAACTGCAACATTCTCGAATCATGAAGGACCGGAGCCGCGGTTCAGGACCGTATAGCAAAGGGGGGGGGGGGGGGCACTAGCCCAAACAAACAACACGCATCACAAATGTTACAATGACCATACACCGTTGTAGTTGCCATGGAACCAGGTGGTATCACTGCAGTTTATTTCTTAGACTCTTGTAACAACAATATTGTCCATGGTACATGTCTTTAGGTCTTAGGACCTAAGGATTCTCGAATTGTTCGATCATGATGTGGAATGTATTATGGTAATGTATTTTAACCGTTTGATCATACGGGCTGTATGTGGGAGTGACCCTGTGCAGTGGTCTGTTGGTTATGCTCTCACTGTATGGGATTGTATGTCCCAGAAACTTTAAGCATTGTATTTTTATTTTCATGGTTGTAAATCCTACATTTGCATAATGTATATACTTATTTGAGTATTTTGCTGTTGATTAATGTATTGGTTTTGACATGGAAACTATTAGCTTAATAGTCATGTGGAGCGGGCAAAGGTCTTGTCAGATATCTGGCCCATAAATGTTCCTTATTAGTCTTAGTTGATCCTAGATATGCTCAACTTAAAAGGTGGGTTGTGTAACATTTGTGATGCTTGTTGTTTGTCTGGGCTAGTGCCCCCCCCCTCTTTCTTTGCTATACGGTCCCGAACCGCGGCTCCGGTCCTTCATGATTCGAGAATGTTGCAGTTAGGAGCGGCTGACCTTGTTGGGATCAGTTGGTTTTTTTCTCTCCTTTAACTAGGGCGGCAGTGCTTTACGCTCCCGTCTTGCTCGCTAGTATTGATACTGTCTAGTGTCAAGGTCAGCTCGACCGTATAGTGCTTTGAGTAAACGCAGTATTAGCCTTCCCGAAGGTTCGGGTGGGATGCTTTGAGTAAACGCAGTATTAGCCTTCCCGAGGGTTCGAGTGGGGCCGCGATCGGAATGTTTTGATTCTAATTAGTCTAGAACTAGAAGTTGCTGTTCTAGACTAGCATGTTTGTATGGACGCATCATATGATGATGACGTCATTTATTCCAGAATTTCTACTGAAATTATTATAAAAGGCACGAGAGTGAGAGAGTTGGCTGTTATGGTCTGTGCATTGTGAATTATTTGCTGTTTACACTTTGTTACCAATAAAGAAGTATTCTGTTTCCTGCACAGCGGACTTGGTTTGTGAATTAAAGTAGCAACGTCAGTGGTGTTTCTAAGGAGAAGCTATGGTATTCAGTGCCTCTTCACTAGACGCCAATACTGATTGACACCTGCTCGCTACATCCTCTGTGGGCATTCTCTGAATCTAAATTCTTATTAATCACAACCATGTAATACTTTCAGTCCTCTCAGCACTATATAACCTATATAAGCCTATAACAACTGAAAAAAAAGCAACATAGAATCAATATGAAGAACAACAATAACAACAGCAAGGGAAGAAAGTATAGTAATGCATTTTTCATTATACTGTATTATATTATGTTATATTATATTATGTTATGTTATATTATATTATATTATATTATATTATATTATATTATATTATATTATATTATATTATAGGACAGTTCACTCGCTGAATAAATTTTTTTTTTCCATCTGGAAATTTAGATGTATGATCTAGTTAAATGTCCTGAATATGCATGAATTTGTTAAAAAAAGAGTATTATATTATACACTGATTTATCACACACTAACAAAAATAATGTCTCACAAATAAAACACTCAATTGTGTTTTGTAATAATTACTTCCAACAAATGAAGATTAATGTATATATTTTTATTGTAGAGCAGAATCTCGGTGGTAGAGAAAAATTATGTTTTAGTTCAACCTTGCTCAATTCAGATTAATCCTGAAGACAGTGAGGCACCTCCCTATTTTTGGATTTGTTCGACTGTTGTCATGAAATCATGATAAAGTAACAGGTTCTTGCTTATTTTTCCTAAAAGCTGCACCATTTCTGACTCAATATTAAGGACAAGTTTGCATATTTAGGCATATAGTCAGAAACCATAGCAAATTAAACTTTCAAAACAAGACCAGCATGGTCATACATATATACATAATATGGAATGTGCCAGGTACCACTTCCATTATATTGTATATGGTTGGCTTTCGCGTAAATAAATAAACATGAAACTTGAAACATTTTAACTTTCAGTTATGGACTCCATTTATACTGTTAGTTCACGGCTGATTTATGCAGGTATTTCACGCCTTCGGAAATACAACAATGATTGAGGTTGCCACAGTTGGCAGATTAGGAAAGTGGTCAATAGCTGTGGATAAAAAGTAGAAAGATGGTTTGGGGGAGGGGGAACAGAAATAAGGGGGGGGGAGCATGGGGGTTGGGAGGAAGGGCGGCTTTCCCACNGGAGATAACTGCATTATTTTAGACATGTTAGCCAGTCCAATGGTGGTAATTAATAATTACTTATTTCCCTTGTTCTACATGGTATTTTCGTTGTACCGCCATTCTCGTTATACCGCCATTTTTCCGTTTGCCCCTTAATTGGCGGTATAACGAGGTTTCACTGTAGTCAGAAACCATAGCAAATTAAACTTTCAAAACAAGACCAGCATGGTCATACATATATAATATGGAATGTGCCAGGTACCACTTCCATTATATTGTATATGGTTGGCTTTCGCGTAAATAAATAAACATGAAACTTGAAACATTTTAACTTTCAGTCATGGACTCCATTTATACTGTTAGTTCACGGCTGATTTATGCAGGTATTTCACGCCTTCGGAAATACAACAATGATTGAGGTTGCCACAGTTGGCAGATTAGGAAAGTGGTCAATAGCTGTGGATAAAAAGTAGAAAGATGGTTTGGGGGAGGGGGAACAGAAATAAGGGGGGGGGAGCATGGGGGTTGGGAGGAAGGGCGGCTTTCCCACTGCTGACCATTACACAAGCATGGTCGAGTACACCACTTGGTAGATTTCTGTATCTAGTTCAAAGATTATATGAAGGATACAGGGATTCGCAGAGATAAAGCTGGTCAAAATTTGCAAGAAAGAATGCAGGACTAATGCTTGGAAACAGGGGCGTAGCGCGGGGGGTCGAAACCAGGTAGGCAAATTCAAACTTGCATAGTGCTAGGCGAATCGTTGTTTTTTTACCTCAACGTCACTCTACATACACATTAAGTAGAGACGCGGTATCATGCATGACACAAAGTAGTATTATATAGCAAAGATTTGCTTTACCATCTAAACAAGGAATGCTGCATAATAACAAGGCAATATCAAGCAATAACAACGGCAACACCAACAACAATGGTATTTGCAACAGTTTTGACCTATTGTTTACTCCTTACAGATAAGAAGGGCGTGTGGGGAAAATAATTAAGAACGGTGTCGAGGAAAAAGGATAATTCTTTCATCAACTTTCTTCCGCAGCAACGAACATTAGACATTTTTGTCTTTTAACCCTAGTAGTGGCAGGAGTTTTTTCTTAAGTGGCAAGGTATATTTTGCTCAAAATGATGGGTGGTAGTAAAAAATTCATTAAAAATTCAATTTTAGTCGTAAAGGTACAAAACTGTATATCACTGGAAAGGTAATTGGACAGGCAACTTGAAAAAACTATTTATGAAAGCATCGGTTATATTTTTTTGGGTCCAGTCTTTAAAAAATAAAAATGACCGCTGGTGGCGCAAAAAATTATTTTCAGGAGGTGCACAGAAATCCAAGTATTTTTAGAGTATTTGCAGTTTGAATACAACTATCTTGTGCACAAATCTATTATCTTTCCAGAAATGTACAGTTTTGGTTATATATTTTGACGTATATTTTTTTCTGTGGTCATTTCTTTGACCAACAGTATGATTTATGATGTAACAAAAAAAAATACGAAATCAACTGAAATGTCACAAAAATGTTGCTCCAGCGAAGAAAACAAGTTTAGACGAGCTCTCCAATGTAAGAACATCACTTCTAGTCCAAATAAAGGTCAAGGGACTTGGGGAAATAACTCAAACAATGGGACGGCGATATAGCCGATCTAATCGGCGTTGCCACTTGCTCACATGGTTTATCGCCGATTTAATCGGCGATTGCCACTATTAGGGTTAATTTTGGGTGTCTGGCTTACCTCATAATTGAGAGTGTCTTTTGTTCGTCGCATGTCGCAGACAAACAGCCAAGTACCGTATACTAGCAGTTATATTAAATCCATCTTGCCAAAAATGATGCAGTTTCAGGATATAGATCTAGACTTTAGACCTAGATATATCTAGTCTAGCCTATGAACACCGAAACAAGAAAACACACAGGCAGTAGCTAATCCACACGACCCAATTCCAAGTCGGTGAATGAAAATAGGGGAAGTCATTCATGTAACTTCTTTCTTTACGCCTCGTTTCTCTTCCGTAGGCATTTAGAATTTTGCCTACAGGCATGGAAATTCTAACTCTGCTCGCGGATGTTGCTGAGGCTCAGTCTGGGTTAAAGTGCTCATTTTGTCGCATAATATAGTAGAAGAAGAGCTGCCGGCGAATTAACCTCTGTAGTCAAAATCCAAAATGACTACTTGGCTAGCTAAACCGGGCTGCGCTTGGGGCTCAGTCAGGGTGCAAGTACCATTGTTGTGATAAACATTTCAAGCGATTTGTGCAGCGTTTTTTCTGCTTTTTGGAGGTGTTTGAGGCATAGTATGTTACAAGGCGGCGAATTAATAATGGGCTATGAGCACTGGCATTTATTTCAATAGTTTTTGGTAGTTTGTTTTTGTAAACATTTTATGAGGCGTTTTATTTTTTTCTAAGCGGTTGTCAATGACTATTTGACTACCATTACGCTACGCCCCTGCTTGGAAAATAGATTGCGCAGTGAGAAACCCAGTGTTAAGCTGCTCTGAAATTAGACAAGTCCCAGCAGTTGTGTAGCCTGTGCTGTTCATCAGAGGTGTTTTGTGGGCCAATCACCACAGACACGCGAAAGGACAGCCAAACAGCTGCTATTTGCCTGCCCTGCACGGAGGAAGTACCTTGGGACAAACTCGGCTGCTTGTCTTTATTTGCCTCTTGTCGGCCTCGTCGACGGCCTCAGCTAATACCCGCAGGGCTCTATTGTGGCGCCACGTACACTGCCCCTGTATCAGTGCCACTTTGCAAGCTGATATCACATGCATCAAACTTTGCTCTCCATTGCAGAGTGGGCAGCTAAAGTCTGTGGTCTTTCCCTATTTCTGGAGGTTTGCGCCAGTGGGTAAGAGGCCGTACACTGACCTGATGATGAAGCTTAATCGCAGTGGTGCCATGTGCCATATGTCGTTCCAAGTCAGAGATCTTTGCAGCGCACTTTTCCTTGTCGTCCATTATCCTTGCTAGACCTGCTGCACTGCCCTGCTGCACTGCTTTCTGGACTCGTGTCTCATCTTCTGTATCTCAGAGTTCTCGGATGACCATGTCTCTGCCCTCCTTTTGGTTTTCTCTGGATCACCACTTAATGTCACCATGGCCAAATCCTCTTCTGTTGGTTTGTATATAGCTGATGACCTCTTTCAACAGTAATGCCCTTTTTGCCGCGTCGACTGCTGCGCCGACTTTCCACTCCCTTCCAGTCTTCAACGTGGGTTGGACAGACCGAACCGATGCGTCTGATGATTCCTGGAGCATCATTGCAAATCTGGATTTCCCAGCTTTATATGCTTCAAGTACTGACTTGAATGGACGTGCTAGTTTGGCACTTTTGCAGTAGAGTGCAGTGTCTGTCAAACATGGTGGCACTCCTATCCATTTTCTTGTGAACCTATTGATCTTTCTTTCGATCGCCTCTACAGTACTTGAGCCGTGTTATCTTATCGTATCGTCATTATCGGTTCGCCGAAGTTGCAAGAATTGCTGAATTAGTTTACAAAGTTTGTAATGACTTCTCGCTGTCTCTCTTCCTCTATTTTGTCATTTTAGTTAAAAATTTGATTTGGTAGCATCTGATTGATTCTAATGAGCTTGCACACACCTCCTGCCACTGGTCAGTAGTCAGTCGACCATGTCAGAATACACGATGCATTACATGAGCTTTTCAATTCACATTACGTTACCCATCCCATCACAAAGGAGTACAGCTGATCCTGAGTCCTAATTTCGGGAATCTGGGTTAAGAGAGTTTGAATACTCTTTACTCTGTGTTCAGGTTAGAGTTGAGAATGAATTCAATTAGAGATTATTCAAGTAATAAGTTGCAAATTAGAACAGTTTACCTGATTCGAGTTAGTTAATAGCACTTAAAGCTGGGTGCGCAGTGAAGTTTTTTTAGCTACCAGCCAAAGCGAGAAATTTGAGAAAGAAAACACGAACTGACTTAGAGAGAATAATGGCTGACCCAAAAAACAAAGAATCAACCACTACCTCACACGCAGGTCGCCATCTCTTGGGAAAGTTCCTTAAACAAACAATGAACACTGTCTAGCCTAGCCTTGCCCAGTCTGAGTAAACTAAGTACTGCTGCTATTCCTCTAGTTCTCCTGCCACAGCCATAGATCATACCTACCATGTTAGGATGATTGAATTTTCATAATGATATTAAAAAGACAAAAATTCCACTCTGCCTCTTTGAGTTATAGTGTATGAAACTGTTTTGACCTGTTCATCAAGAATGGGGATGAAAATGCACTTGCGTAATAACCTGGCAGTTGAATAAGTTCGGTTACAAAGACCACATATCCTGTTACTCCACCAGTGCTTAGTCTAGTCCGAGCAGTCAGTCTTGGCTTTGTGCTTACAGCAAAATGTTAACGGCATCGTGCCTAGTGCATCTGAATATTCTTTGCTGCTCATTATCAGCCTACAGATTGGAGATGCAAGGGAGGGTGGTAATTCTGCATACATACTGGTTAGAAGAAAGTCCATGTGTTCTCACCTACACATCTACAGTGGGTGGTTCGTGTTTGCCGCATTTCAAATTTTCAGCACCCGGGACTTGTTGTTTTGTTCATAATCGCTACTCCAGATGGGATGCATTTACTGAGGTGTTACCATCCGAGATCACTGTGTTCAGAAGCAGTATGTTGACACAAACATTTTGAGCGGTAGTTGTTATGCGGTAATATAAGCCATTTTAAGCCCTTCGAGCGTCATATCAGTGATGTGGGAGGCCGAAATTTATAATCCCGTTCCTTGCTTGTTGAACGAAGCAAGATACTGTATACTGTATGTGCTTGCGCGGACGTTATTGTGTACTAGAGAGAGAGAAAGAGAGAGAAGGGGATTTGGAGAATGGGGAAGGGCCAGTTCATGAACGGGAGTAAATACAAGTTTTCATCAACAGGGTATAAAGCGATAGCAGTTCTGCCCCAGAGGCTATCTTACAAGTTATGTGTCATGGCCCTCGACAAATAGCAGGAGAGTTGCCCCTTTGATCTTTAAAGTGATGGTCAGTGGGATGAAGAGTCAAATTTTGTATTTTGCTTTACCTATTATTTGATACATAATATCTCAATACCTTATTTTTCTTGCTTGAAAGCTGATTACATTGGCACAATTACTGATTATCGGTAATGTTAAAGTTAACTAACTGCATGTTTGCTTTGGAATATTTTTTTTTTTTCTGATAACATTTGAACCAACTCTGCATAGTACTTCGTTCAGGTTAGAGCAAATTGTATAATATTGTCCTTCTTCTTGACAACCAATAAAGTTGTAGTCTTAAACCATAGCTGCACCCAAGATAGCATATGTCATATAAGGCACATCAAAATGCTTTCCCTTTCTCCTGCCTTGCTGCTGTCAGTGAGACAGTATTCCTTTTATCTGCAATACTGATAACATTTGTTTACTCCCAGTTCGATGTAATTCATGTTCACCAGTCTGCGCATAAATCAAAACGTCCCATGATACGAAAACTGTTTTGATCTGTTCATGAAGTCGAGGTAAAAAAGCTTCCCTTCCTTCTCTCCCTCATCCCCATTTTTTTCCTCTCTCTCTCTCTCTCTCTCTCTCTCTCTCTCTCTCTCTCTCTGTGTGTGTGTGTGTGTGTGTGTGTGTGTGTGTGTGTGTGTGTGTGTGTGTGAGAGTGAAGAAAACACAAGTCACCACCCATGATTTGAGCTGGTCTTTAAGTAAAATTATGTTCAGAATTTTTAATATTTTTTTTTTCTAAGTTCCAGTTACCTGAATCGCCATTTTCATTTTCATTTTGCCATCATGAGCACACTCAAATACTTTCAGCGCTGAAAACCCTTTCTTGGAACTAGCACTTTTCTAAAATACTTTCTATGTCTCAAAATGGTAGTGTAATTTAGTTTGCTTAGTCCTGTGAACGGCGTGAAAAAAAAATACAAAACAATTTAAAGTGCAACGTGACTTTTGTAGAAAGCATGTTTTAGTGTTATAAGAGAAAGCAAGAATGATGAGCTAGTTTTCACTTGCAAGTTATCATTTTTCATGACACTTGTAAAAAAACTGCGTCATTTCGTTCATTACTTGAGAACAGACTTGATCTCTTGTAAAGGGGATTCTATTGAAGGAGATGTGCCCTTGGAAATTATTATGTCCCCTTAGTGTGGTTAGGACCGCTAAGCTACAAATTACTACAATACTTTTTTCATAATGTAGTTTTTAATGGGAAAAAAACCCACCGTTGTTATGACATAACAGCAGCTGGTGGAATTTCTAATGAAAGCGGGTACTGGATGGGCAGGCAACAAATAATAATGCCAGTATTAATATTAATATTAATAATGAACTTGCTGTGCGGGCCAGCACCTTACATTTGAGGCCGAAACTAACGAGACAAATATCTACTGATGTATAAAGGAATACAGTTTGAGAAACAAAGAGAGAATGCATGAAAATTGAAACGAGTTTTTCTTAGATTTTTCGTTTTGTTTTACCAAATCTTAATGCAAAAAGATGTCTCACTACAGAGCACAATCCTGGGCCAGCTGTCAAAGGTTTCAAAACTCGAATGTCCATTGCCAGTTCCTCCCCACTTTCTTCTGTGAGTGTTCGACGGCAGATTTATCAGAATTACAGCATTTTCCATGGTGAAAGATTTTGTAAAATTAGAAACTTTATTTTAGTCTTTGAATTTCATCCGTGGAGATGCCTCTGCTGAGATCTGTGTGGCTGGTTCCGTACAGACCTTAAGTTATATAAACTATGATTACATTTTATCAGAAGCCAGTTTCAAATAGAGAGGTTTTTTATACTCTAAAACCTTCCCGATTAGATCCTCGGTTTTGTGGACTTGACAAATTTGAATAACGCACAATTATGGTTGATCAGAATTAGATCTAATCCAATTCAAATAGAGAGATTCCCAGACACAGAAAACGCGATTTTTCACACCTTTAGTTATATAGAATTTTATCGGGTTTATGAGAAATTTGAGTCAAGTATGGACATAATCTATCAGAATTAGATGTAAGCCAATTTCAAATAGGGAGATTTCGTAGACTCTTAAATATCTGAATATTAATCCAGTGAGAGAAGGTTCCACATAGGCCTTAGCTCAATGGACGTTTTTCTGGTTTTTAATAAAAAATTAATAACATATGCTTGGTTGACATTTCATCAGAAGTAGATGTGATTAATGTGAACGAGTTTACCTGAGATTCATGGACTCTGAAATACCTGAATATTCACTCGGTGTGAATGGTTCCACATCATAAATCTTTAGTTCGATGGACTTTGTCCGGCTGATGAAGAATTTGAATAACGTACAGTTACATTTTATCAGTGTCAGAATTAGACCTAAACCAGTTTTAAACTGAGAGAATTTGTAGTCTCTCAAAACCCTGACTTCTCACAAGGTGTAAATAGTTCTGCATAGACCTTTCCTTTTATGGTCTTTGTCCAATAATATGAATATTCACTTTATAATTTATGCACTTTACGAGTGCATAGTTTATGAGCTGTAACAGTCAGATCTGATGGTTTAACTGTTTACAAAAGTTTTTGGGTTTTTATTTTTCTGTACATGTCATCGGTGAACTGCCAGGTAAGTTTACTTGTATCTAAGTATTGCTTATATGTGGATCTGTTTGTTAAATATTTGTATTTGTGCCAGAAGTTATCAGGATTGTTTTCTAAATATTCTCTTGTCCCTCATTTATTGAATGGATGAACACAACATGGGACTATTACTCTACAGGGCTCAATGGTTTAGTGCATTTCGATAATAGGTCAGCTAGCCAGTGGTCTTTTGGAGTCTTAAGAAGGCACAGATGAGTTCCAGTTTCATGTTGAGATAACTGCTTGAGTAGGATCCCTTAAACACATTTAGTGTCCTGTGAAGAATCATGTACATCTTTGTTAACTGTGACATTTGTTGCTTTTATTTCGTATTGAAATAACAGGTACACAGCTGACGGTAGAGCTGCATCGTTTATTTCTATATCTCTTGACACATTTCATATATAGACTTGGATGTTGACAAAGTTTCGTATAGCTTTTTTTTTTTTGTTTGTATCTATCACCTTTTTAGGGCGTAATGCTTTTTGGATGATCAGATTATCCTTGTGGTCGTTATCATTTTGACGCAGCTCACAGGGGCGGGGCGTCCATGTAATCTATGCATCTGAGATTACCAGTTCATAATAGCCATTCATTATATAGTTTCCATTTAATACAATTTTACTAATGCTAAGTGCTTTCTAAAATGTTCAAATACCTTCATCGTTTTACATGTATTACACTTGCGTACCATTTACAAGAGTTGGCCTACAATCTTGTCAACACTACTTAAGTTTTTTGCAGTACCAATCTGTGACCCGGTACTCGTCTCGCAGATTCTCCAGCCCCATACGCACAGTGTATTGCATTCGAAGGAAACGTCAATAGAAAAACCATTTAAAAAAAGAGGTCAGTAATCTGAGAGAAAAATTTGATTATCCTCTACGCAGACTGCATTCCCATCCCACTCCCCCCACTTTTTTTTTTTTGACGTGCCGCGAACGACGTCAAGAACTCAGTTGCCAGTTTTTATCAAACGGGAGCCAAATCACAACCGAAAAAGTACCAAAATATAGCACCGAACGGCGGCCTGGGTCAAGATTTGACATAAGATCAGAAATTAATGACGACATATGTTTGTAATGGATATACACTGGTATTATACTTATAAACATTTCTATGTCTACAGATATTAGAGCATGTAAGATCTGACCTAAAAATGGAAACATTTTCTAGATTGATCCTTAATTCGTGCTCATCTGGTGACAGAAGTACCGGTACCAAGCAGTTTGATAGAAGTACACGTAAACTAAAAGTGTTTCTAAACGAAATTAGTAACTATTGATGTACAGTCGGTTAGAGTTAAAAATGAACCAAAGAGCCAATCAGTTATTTGAGAACTACGTACTTTAAATATAGCCAAAAATCTGATAATTGGTTCCGAGAGAACCAAATTTGGCAACCCTGTTCCAGAGTTTTTTCTTCCTTTTATTTTTCTCCCGAGGGCTGGAGAAAACGGCACCGTAAAAATTAAAATATTGCAGAGCTCATGATGATCACAATAGCATTAGTTTATTTTGCTTAAACATGTATAATTTCTAAGACCATTAACCTTACAGCTTCTTTTAGTGGGAGCAAGAAAAGAGACATCAATACCTTTTACATTAAGTGTCTCGTCCTGCTCTGTTTGATTGGTGTCAACGCTTCTTGACGACAACTTTATTATGATACTGTACATGATATTTTTTACAGCATTTTGAATACCGTACTTTGAGGTGACGGTCTTGAGGGAGACTGAAAGTTGTTTTTTTGTCTATTTTTACACGAATACCGACAGCAGTGCTGGTTTTAGGCGAATTTGCAATCTGCTATATCGAGACTGAGAGAGTCTTATTCAGGTCAGTTCTGTAGTCTTCGTACCGACTTTGTTAGCAATAGCAGTCTGATGTAAGTGGTATGGATGCTCAGTAAGCTAATTTATAAAGACTGACTGTGGGAAAGAAATTTATAAACAATACAAACATTATGAGCAAACAAAAAATAAATGTATCTATATCTTGCCCCCCTCCCCCTCCCAATGCTGGTTAGATGTAAGTGCCAGATTACCAAAAAAATCATCCTCGCTACGCCCCTGCTTTCAAAGAGAAAGCAGGGAACATGTGAATTGGTGGATCTATTGTCGGATTTAAACGTGTGATCCAAGGTTTAAAAAGCATCAGGCAATTGGATCAAATGCTAGGATCACATCGCGGTTGGAGATGAAAAAAGACTTCATAATCAGTCATGGATTCTTTATTAGGCTAATTTAGACCGTTCTCAATATTTGACGTCATGATTAGGCTTAACACTGAGTAAGCCTAGTTGCTGGGTTGGGCTTTTCGGGGCCAGATTTTCACTGGCATCACGGGGAAACGACTTGCCTTGAAACCAACGTTTTGTAGGCCTACTTGTTGAGCTTGAGTATCTTTGTGGCGGAAGCGCTGTGGGTTCATACCTATTTGGCGTCATATTTTCAGACCGATAACTTGCTTATAGACGTCAGTAGTTAAAATATGCCATGTTCCATCTATGAAACAAACGTCAACGATTTATTCTCCAGCAGTATTATAGCTTAGTCAGTCACCCTCTCATTTACTTATTGATGGCTTGGATGATATGCCGCGACTCTTCGTGTTGACACTGCTATAAACAGTTACCAGCCTGCAGTAACAAATTACATGTATATAATTAGTTCTCCCATTGCCGCCATTATGAGTTGGATACAGGGATGTCTGGGGGAAGAGTAGTGGGGAGAGTATTGCCCATGACCCAAAGACTGCATTTCTAGCTCTCTCTCTCTCTCTCTCTCGCTCTTTCTCTCGCTCTCGCTCTCTCTCTCTCTCTCTCTCTCTCGCTTTCGCTCTCTCTCGTTCTGTCACCCCCCAATAGAACCCATGTATTATTTACACTGTGGAATGGAAATGTTTCCCTAAAAAAACTTCTCAAATGAACCTTATTACATGTTCTAAGCACCTTCTGTTCTCCGAGTACATCTATTCCTGTCTACGCTATTTCCTGTTTATCTTCTAACATCATGGTTGTCAAGTAGGTTTTATTCCTGCTTCCCCTCCCTAACCAGCCCTTTTTCCGTTGTTGGAATTGACTGTTGCTCATTATCCATGTGCATTTTCAAAGGAGAGTCATGATATTATTTTAATATGTATTTCCTGTAAAACTTTATGGTAGATGATATGTTTTACGACTATACATGATGCGCTTATATGAAATTAACCATATGATCCTATGATGGCCTGTATCTTTTGTAGTGTTCGATAGTTACGAAATGAAAAGATCATAGAGATTAATGAACACCAACTCACTAGGCACTATGAGATGATAGTCGCATGTAGTTATGAGAACAGGAGGCGGTCTCGGTCGTCTTCAGTCTTCACTGTCAATGTCATCAGACAATAAAGAGCTTTTATTTTCAAGTTTGGATCTCATACGGATCGGATCGTTATGGCAGAGATAAGCATGCGTATTTAAGGGATTACAGTTTACTGGCATTACGATCATGTTGCACGTTACAAACTAAAATCAGGTGTGAATTTCACCACACTAAGTTCGTAACATGCCAAATAATCATAACATCAGTAAACGCTTTAAAAGCTCGTGCTTACCTATTGCCAAGAGGGAAAAAGAGTGGAGGTGGTGTCACCCATGATGGATCGAGGGAGGATTAGGAGGTAACCTCTTCCAGCATGCGAATGGAGATAGAGGTTATGACTCAAGCTTTGCGATGGATTGCAACATCTTTAAGGTTGAAGAACAAATACATTGTGATAATAACAGAGTCCCAATGCATTCTGAGGAAAATAGAAAGAAGGTATACTCCGAAGTGAATGGCTTCAAATCATTTCAAGGCACAACCATCAAAGTAATCACGTGGGTGTTCTGCCCGGACCATGCTGGTGTGCGTGGAAATGAGATTGCTGATAGTGATACCTTGGCACGGCAGGCAAAAAAGTAATGCGCTCAGGCAGGATAAGGCAGATATCCTCAAGGAATTGGAAAGAAAGCTGAGGGACGAGGAAACCTGGGACAACAGTCCTGTAGTGAATCGTATGAAGGAAATAGGCATGGTGAAGGGAAGTGCCAGGAGCTGTAGGCTTGCTGGAAGAAACAGAACTGTCCTCAACCAGGTTTCAACCGGCACAGTTGACTTGTTTTCCTTGAGGAGGCTTTTGGCACGGGGATCGGAGCACCTGTAGACATGTCCGGAGTGCTATGATGATGTTTCCGGCTACAAGTAACCAGTAACAAGTAAGACATCGAATTTGAAAATCCATGCTCTCTTTATGTGTCACGAATGCGAGGCCCAAGGCTTCAGCGTTATTCCTACGATTTTCCAAGAAAAAGGCTAATTATAAAACTGACTTGTGAGAATGATGAATTTTGTATTAGACCGGCAGGCCTTCACGGAAGACAGAAATTCAACATAAACATTTTGATAACTGTAAACTGAATTTGAATTTTACTCATGATTGTAGTGAAAACAAATTAATCGTCTTAGCTGGCAAATAGGGCGCCTGGTCAGCGAAATCTCAATAATACAGGATATTCCTGTTTCCGAGTTTTTAAAAATACCTTTGATATCTGACAGCAGCCAGATAACTGTATTATTAAGACATATATGTAGGGTGCGGTCGATAATAGGAAATGTAGTGTATATTTTTTTCATCTAACACTTTTGTACTTGATAGGGAATACGTTACACAACGCTAGTGAGCCAACATGTCATGCTGTATGCAAGATTAACTCAGTATCATGTAATACTTCATTCTTGTGTTTACATGTTCCAGAGTTTATTTTGTAATGTAAGAAATAGGCCTAGCTTATATCGTGCTTTCAAATCAAGAAAGACGTGCTAAAATCAGTGGGTTGTATTTATTTGGCGGGAAACACTCGGTAGCATTTTCATATGATCTTCGCCATATTTTGTGTGAAAATGCTATGTACTTTGAATATGTGGTATGCAATACCTTTCCACCCTTCGAAGCAGGCATTGTTTAAAACAGGCCTTTACATGAAGATGTTAGGGAAAAAGAGAAATGGGTGAGAGAACTCTGCTGAGAGAAGTTTAAAGAGAGATTGGGCAAGACAGCCTCGGAAAGATTACACATGACAGAGATGACTGGCGTGACACAATGCGGGGCCTGTATGACGACGAACGACACGGGGAAGATGTAAGATTAAGATGAAAGATTGTACCCTTCATAGGTACTTGCATTAATTCCGTGGATATTTCTGTTATGCGGACTTACTTCTGAAGAACAGAAAAGTATTAATTGATTATGGCAAGACGTTCAAAATGCAAGCCATTTATTTTAGATCACGATCAGGCCCAGGGAAAAGGGCGGGGATGATCTATCGAAAGATAAGAAAGATTTATTGCAAACTATCAACTCGCAATTGCCTGTATCTGTTCAACCCCTTGGCATTGAGTTTTTTTGTGTCACAATGTTTTGGCAACGTGATCACTAGGTCCCATGATTTTATAGGTGAAGATACGCCTGCAGTGTGGAATGCTCTCGAATTCATTCGAGCGACTTAGAAGTATGAAATACGCATCGTCATTGGATATTCATCAACCTTTAAGACATTTCTGGCTTGGACGAGAGGAACCCTCTACAAACAAAGGGTGTCCTTTTATTGATATTATGCACCTTTATATGTTTTAGTTGTTTGCTTTTCGGATTTGCTGTTTGAAATTTGGCTTATTTAGCTTTTCATTTTGTCCCAGAACTGCTGCGAGCAAAGCAATGAATTAAAAGGATGATCCTCACCTCCGTATAGGCCAGAAGACAAGTGGTCTGGACTAGCCAGTAGGATGCTTGAAGCAATACAGTATATATTTTCAGTACATAATGATATATTTATTATCAGTACATAATATTAGGAAATACAGGCACGAATGAATGCGATGTGACTAGGGCTTTGTTTTATTTTACTTTAATTTTTCCTAGAAATGTTTTTCTTTTTTTAATAATTTAGTTTTGCTGTATGCTGCCGATGGATTTCACACTTTCCTTGGTCCTTAAAATGGAAATGAAGATAATAATAATACGCGTAAAAATGTATATTTCTGCATTGATATATTCAAGAGAGGCTTCAAATCCGGATTCCCTGTAATCTTATGACGATTTTATATGTTGTTGAAAAGATTTATGAAGAGCTGGTCACATTATTCCCCCTCCCTCAACCCCCACCTTCTTTTTTTTCTCAAGTATTCAGAATGAATCGAAATGCACCCACCGAATTTAGTATAATAATTATAGGGCTACATGTCTTAGACTTGATAGTTGTTGTACTCGTAAACCAAGTGAAAGACCCTGTAACATCTTGGGAAGCCCAGAAGCCCCCCATATAACTTGTGTCGTAATACGTGTGGTAAGTTTTTTAATCAGTGTTTGGCTAGCCAAATCAGGTAGGTCGAAACAGAAACGGAGACCAACCGATCACGTCCGTTTCACTAGGAATACATTTGGCACCGCGCCTACAATAGGCTATGCATAAAAGCAGAGAAAATACCAGGGCGTAAGGGCAAGTGTTGTTGGGATTTGCAGTCTGTGACTGTTCCGTGATTTATGTTATATAAATCTGCTTGACAGCTTGTGATGATTGACTTCCGTGGTAGACTTTTAGCCTTCTTTGTTGTGTTATAAAGGCGTTTCGGGAGATGACAATTATAATGGACAAGACAATACATGGATGTAAAGGAAAGAATAGGCCCTGATTTTGAGTTTGAGTGTCAGGTTACATCAGTGATGATTTGTCGTTTAATGCAAGAAACAAGAAACAAGGTGTATCGCATGTTAGTGAAACCAGTTAACACCGGAGAGTAAAGACTCATAATTGAAATAAATGCATATATATTCTTTAGCAATAGAGTTACATCAGAAGTAGCACTCAATCAGCGATACGAATTTAAGATTTTCAATTTCCCATGAATCGCCACAACGGAACTAGATAATCGAAGTTTATTTGTCCACCTCTATTTCTGTATGTGCATTGATTAGACAGACATCAGCCAACGTGTGCGCGTGATGTCCTTGGTGTCATCGATAAGCTTAATTTGCGCATTTATTTCAAGTGAATACTGCGTGAGTGATCGATACTGGCTGTCAACTTTGAAGTTTACACCGTTCAGATATTTTTACTATTTCATGAAATAGTGTCCTCCGAGTGACGCTCTGGATAACAGCATACAGGCGGAAAGGAAGAATGGAAATTTAGACCTGCATTCACTTTTCCCTTCGATTTTCTAGTAAATTCCTGTTGTGATGAGTAATGGATTTGAGCTATAATTACGGTAAGAATATATGTTTGCTTGTACAATATGCCCGTTGATGAGTGCATTTGTTTTCGCCGACCTTTCTGCATCTGTATTGGCATTTCTCACTTTTCGGGCGACATTGTGCGGCGACGGAGAAGGCTGGAAACTGAGGAATGTGTCCGTCTTAGCAGATGATATGCACTCATGTTCATTGATTGTAACTTTTGTAGTTTCAAATACCTAATATCCTTACTTTGTGTAGAGAAACTGCTGTTTGAAATGGCTAGCTACCGTTCTGGTTTAAGAATTGTTATTTTTGTCAGTATCGACCTCTCACACTCCACGTCCGTCTTCACTCATTGTTTTCAGCATTTATCCAGTGTCTGAGTTGCTGTATTTGATATCTTGGTCGTCCGTTCGTCCGTCTGTTCGCCGTTCATCTATCACCCTCACTTCCTCTGTGCTTGTCTGGTTCCGTCACTTGCCCCTTTGTTGTTTTTTTCTTCTGTTTTCCGTGCTTCTGTGTGATCCCGTCTGTCAGTCCACTAATCCCTTGGTGGCGTGCCATTAGACTAAAGCAGCTTACAGGGCTTAACGCACCTCTTCACGATCAATAAACAAGGGGAACCGTTACGCGCTGCCTCGTTCACTAAATTGTTTGCCGGAGGGACCGATTTGAGGAGGCACAGTCTGGTAATTGTCTGCATGACTCTGGATCAGAGAAAGGCTATCCGATTTATTTCAGACGCGCTGTCAGATTAATGACCAGAAGTGCCTTGAAAAAATTGCCAAACCAAAATTTCTTACGAAAAACAGATTATTTGGTTCAAATCTTTGCAAAAAAAAAAAAATCAGGGCTGTTCCTATTAAAGCTTGTGCACATACGTGTTACATTCCTTGATCTTCATCGAACTACAGTCGTTCAATTGCGAGTCAGCACAACGATCTAGTGCCCATACCATGCCAGTGTTCTTTCTGTCCGTTTTAGACAGCGTATTGATACTATAAATGACGTTTAACATGACAACCACATCAATCAAATTTTCAATCAATAAGAAACCTGTACCTAAATAAGTTTGTTTCTATCGCATGTACATGTGTACTTAAAGACATAAAAACCGCGATTGCAAGTTTTAAAAAAAAGACAGCAATATGGAAATCCATACAGAATGAAACATAAAGATGTAAATAATTAAATAATGCAGTTAGAGGTGGGGTTATGTCCCTTACAGAGGTCTCAACGGTTTCTTAAAGGTGAACACGAACGTCAAAAATAATCTTCTGTTTTCCAGTACTTTTTCACTCTGGAAATTATCTGTGGTGCCCACCGAGTCAGTTTCGCGAGGAAGAAACGTCGTTCTGTTATCGTGCGCGTGTGTAATATGACGCAATAACAAGAGCTAGAGTGACCGGGATTTGCTCTCGCGCATAGAGTTATTCCCCTTCCCGAGCAGCAGCGGCGTGTGGCAAAAATGTTGACGTCATGTAAGTTCCAGCAGCTAAAAACACTTTTAGCCGACAATGTATTATTCAGCTTTCAATTAAGTTTCTGGTCATTCGAATTCAAAAATAAAGTTTGACCGTGTAAGCCAGGTAAAATATATTTTTTTAAATTGCATCAACATGAATTTGTTTGACACAACTGCCGCTTACAGTAGAATTAAAAGAATCATGCCGAGCACTGAGAGCACTGCTAGACAGCTTGGTCTTGCGGCTGGGACGTATTTGACGTAAGCTTATGGCCACCACGCGCGCCGTAGGACTTTGCATAATGAAACCCTGTGGACAGACATTTGAAAGACTATTTTATCGGAATACAATGATTTAATGATAACATGGTCTATAGTCTGTAAAATGATTCAGCTTTCCTTTAAGATGATACCAGAAATGTTCATTATCGGCACAGCCCTGAACTATCAGGACATAGATGTATTAGTTGTTAAGATTCTGTTTACGGATCTAACCCTGCTGAAGTCTGGGGTTTACCTGGTGCAGCTGCTTCTGAAGAGCTTACCAGAGGGGAGGCGCGCTGACGATTTTTAATGATTCTGAATGGATAGCCTTGGCAAGGCTGAACGGAATGAAGCGAAGGTTTTATGGGTTGTCTTTTTATGCACCGAGCAAAAGACTTACTACCAGCTTCAGTTCAAAATTATGTGCATGCCATAAATGTTTCACATGGTACATGCACCCCTTCTCAACAGTGGGTTGTTTATCACTCTGAACGGGGCCTCAAAAGAGACAGTTGTCTGTTGCGGTATAATAGAGATCTGTAATGCATAAATGTGCTTATTCATTGCAAAATACTATCCCTGAAAATATTCATTTATTTTACGCGCCTTCGTTCTTTTCCTCTGATGCGCATTAGCATTGATGTTTTCAGACAGTCAGCAATCAATGCTGATATTCCAGTTCTGGAAGAAATGTCTGATGCAACTGAAAATAACAGTATATCAGATCTGCAATATTTGACAGCAACAAGTAAGTTTAGTGAACATACCAAAAGATAC